>VWZX01001728.1:1392898-1567803 GCA_013399015.1 Galbula dea | reverse complement strand
AAAAAATTTTTTTTTTTTTTTGGGGGGGGGGGGGGGGGGAAGCCAAATCTCCCTCAAATTATAAACTTCTTTTGTGTATTCCAGGGATTCAAACAACACTTCAGCATTGGTCTAGGGAATCCTGCTGTGGCAGGGATGTTGGACTAGATGATCTTCAGAGGTCCCTTCCAACTCCTAACATTCTGTGATTTAATATTTTCATATGCACTTGTCTAAGAGGGAGGTGGATACCAGAATACCCTTTCCCACTAAGAAGCTAAGAGGTTTCTTAGTAAAACCAGAGGCTTTGAGACTTCATCCCTAACTTTAAAAAAACCCCCAAACTTTAGGGTGGAGAATCTGAGCTGTGAGAGGTCCTTTTTGTTCTCTCTGAAACACATCAGTGATGTGATGTTATAAAGTCCTGATGCTACCCCACAGCCTGTCACATTGGTTCAGCACATGTGACTGAACTTGTGCCAGCACAGTGCATAATTGCCATGTTTTAGAGAACCCTTTCCAGTGGAAGAGGAAGAAAGGAGCCTTCCTTTTTGTTTATCACACTCTCACCTTTGGCACAAGATGGGTCACTCACAGCACTTTGAATATTGCAGTTGATTTTTTGTTTTGAAAACAAAACTTAAACCAAGATATTCTGTGAGTTCAAGAAACTTGTAACCAAGAAAAGCTGCTGAGCTCATACCCCAGGGGGATTATAAATTGGTGAAGTTAGTGGTGGGGGTTTTTTTCCTTTTTTAATTTCTTTTTTTTTTATTTTACTGGAGGTGGAATTCCTCTAATTGTCTCTTTCACCCTTGCAGTTGACTCACTTTTACTTTGTTATCAGCTCAGTGGATGGGTAGGTGGTATAAGAAGATGGTTTTGCTCATTTTTTACTCCTCTGCCTCCTGCTATAGTAGAGCTGTCAGAAGATAGTTGCTCTGAGTTGTTTGCTTTGAGTGACAATGGAACACACCAGGCCAAACATAGCTTCTCTAGGTTGTTTCTCTTTGCTGATTCTCCTACCCTGTCTTGACTCATGTATTTATTTGTTAATATTGTTATGAAATTGTTCTATATATTATTCTCCCATGGCTATGGATTCATCAAGTAATGCCCATCAACTCTCTTCCTATACAGTCTTCATCTGACAGAACATAGCTCTTTGCAGGTGAGGAGATAATTTAAATTAAACTCCTATTTTTGTGATTATAAAGGTAATGAAGGAGTCTGCTGTGGGATTCAGGAAGAAGTGGAACAGAGGATGAGGAGATTCAGTGACATGTCTAACCTCCCTCATGATGTTCTGTGCAACAGAGTAGAAGACAGAGAAAATGCCAGGCTTTCATCTAGGTAATAGGTATCAGATGTATTTTGAGAGCCAGCCAATATGGCAGGGCCTCACCCATGAAACTATCTCCATGTGTTGGAACCCATACAAGATAATGCAAAATATAACCCTGGGTAACCCTTCTGCACCTGGAACCACACTTTTAGTGACAGGCTTGGTGTCTTGACACCTTCTGCAGTGTTTTTGCTGTAGATCTAAAGATATATGTACCTATTTCAAAGTGTCTAGGCAGGGGGACTGATGCTCTTCTATAATTCAGGAGAGAAAATTATGTGAAAGAACAGAGCTAAACTGTTCCCTCCCATCACCCAAGGGTGGCAGATTGTAAGAGTTCCCTTCTTCATGGGGAGAATTACCCTGGTTTTGGAGATGAAGAATATTTCATTGGAATACATCCTTAAAGACAGTAACAACCTAAGAAGCTACAAATTGCAGTAATGGGGAACTGTTGTACCACTGTTTGCAGTGGAGATTCACTTTTTTCTTACCTCAGTTTTTTCAGCTGTCTTAAAAAAGAAACAAAAATGAAACATGGATGAAATTGGAGCATGGCTGGAGATTCAGGAGTGGAACACTGCAAGATTATTGTAGAAAATTCTTATTCCCTCTTGCAGTCTGAAGGTGGGGGAGAGTGAAATCAAATTTCCCTTGCATTGTTTTTTCTAGGATAATTAATCAACATGCTTTCCCAGGAGAACATCCAGTCTGTTAATAGCCAGGCACAGAGAAGGTGTTATAATGAGAGGTGGGCATTCAGGAATTGATCCTGAAGCAGCCCCAGACCCTACTCACTAGCTCTACCTCCAATAGCATCTCAAAGAAAGACAGTATTAGGTATACTTCCAAGAATCCATTTACACTCCTCAGAAGGATTCCAACACTAATGAATAACACATGAGAAAGGAAAATCTGGTTTGATATTGTATGTGGTTTTAGAGTGTACTGACTTGAGCTTGTCTCATTTTGGGGTCTCATTTACAATGTCAGTGGTTACCTCTGCACTGATGCTTTTGGCAGGTGATTTAGTTGTGGAGCTTTTTGGGTTTTTCTTTTTCTTCTTCTTGTATTGTGAAGAGTGTAGCTGAAGAGAGCCTCTTGATGGGAAGAGCACTGTGCAGTTCTGCTCTTCACCAGTTTTAGTTCTTAATTGTGCACAAATGTTGGAGATAGCAAGCTCTTACACATCACTCTTCATCAGCTCTTCAAACACTTGACCAAGAAGATGAACATCCCACCATTGTACAGAGACATGGAACTGACACTCCAGCAGCTTGCTTAAGACATTTTAGGATGTGAGCAGAGCTGAGCCCAGAGCTTGGGCTCTGCCCTGAGCCAATGCCTTGTGCAAGGAATGGCTTTAGACAGAAGTAGGACTCTGTGACTGTGGTCACAAGCGTGTAAGGGTGATAAATATACATTTGTGCAAGCAACAGACATTTTAAAGGTGGTTTAGGTATGATTCTAACTCTTTGAGGCTTAGAGTTATTCCCTCTACTGAAAGAAGAGATCTGTTAATTGTCAGTATGTGAGACCTGGCCAGCAGACTTCCCAGCTGAGGAATGAAGTTGATAGTGAGGTAAAGCACCCCCCAAAAGTGTCCAGTCCCAGGGAAAAGGCTGTAGCATAGCTATGACTTTGTTCATTGCAATTCTTTCTCTTTCTGGACCCTGTTTTATCCACAACTGAATGTTCTTGGCTCCTTTCTGTGTGTTTCACCTTCTTACTTTGGGTTACTAGGTACCAGGCACCTATGCTTAAATCCATCAGGGAATATTTTGAACACATTTTGGACAGTGCCACTTCTCCAAAGAAATCACACCAGTTAATCTTTGCCACAAAGGCCATTCATATGGATTAGATGCTAACACTAACTTCAGTTTCTGACAGAAACACTTGTCAGAGCATTTCTGCCAAGGCCCTAAAATGACCCATTTCTCTGCTTTCATCAACCAGAGCAGATGACTGTTTTCAGCATTAAAAGCAACACTGGAATAAGCTGGTATTTTTTTCCATCTAGAAACACAAATGGATTTCCTATTTTGCTTTGCTTGCAAAGATGGCTAAGATAGCCAGCTGGGGGTGGATACAGCACAGCTTTTGTTGTACAGACCTGTCAGGCTGTATCCTCAGGCTCTGACAATAAATTGTTCAGAGAATTATGGGTGAGATTAGGTAAGGCATTTCTAAAAGGCACCCATGGATCCTTCAATCAGCAGAAATGAGGAAAAATAGGATGATATGAAACCATTTTTGTGTTTTGTGAGATTGTTGTCTGATGTATTTAGACCACTTTGAGCATCTGTTTTTTGCCTGGCTGCCTGGCATAGCCACTGTGATTTCTTACATGAGTATAACCCTGATACACTCATGGCTTGATGAGGTCTTTAAAAACAAACTTGGATGTGTCTTCTCTCAAGACTGCCAAAAGTATGCTGGCATGTTGTAAAGAAGCTGGACTGGACATAGGCATCTTCTGAAGAAAACTTAGTACTGGTTATCTCAGAGATTACAGAATGAGGAGATGGATGCCAGTATTTTGAGATGAAACCTTAATCCTTCTTTGCTTGTTTAGACTACTGCTGCAGGAGGTTTATTTTCTATGGAAACAGCAATTCCTTACTCTCAAAGCTTCAGGAGCTGTACACTCAGTTCTTCTAGATCTTTGATTCTTTCTTAAATTTGATATAGTGAGTGTCCCTGACTGCCCAGCATGTGCAGCATTAGATGGCAGAGTGACCTTCCTCAAATGCAAAGCTTACTCAACATCCACTGGATTCACTGGGAGTCCTTGCTGGATGCTAATGTTGCTTGTAGGTTGTCTGAAATAGCTAATTCAATCTACCTTACTAAAATATTCCTCTGTTCCAAAGAGTCTTTCAATTTCTCAGCCAAATATCTTTGTCTTGTGTGTTCCATAGCCATAAATCTCTCTGATGTACATTTGACAGTGATGTTATTCCTGTCACATGTTAGTGCTGTAAATGCTGTGCAATTCTCTCTCAGGTCTCCAGCAGCCAAAATAGGTGTCTGAAAATAGTATGGATGTGTTTTTCTAGAAGGATTGTAAAACTTACTCTATTTTGTCAATTTTTTTTCATGAAAGTATAATGTCTTGAATGAATCATGCCCAGCATGACAGCTCTGACAGTTCCTTTCACACCATGTTGCCTTAGATTGTTCTTTCTCTGGACCTTTCTTTCTACCACATCACATTTTCCCCTCAAGTGCTCTTCCCTTTGAAGTTGCTGATGGCCATCGTTGTCGTTGCTGGTAGTTATCTGCACTGCATTTAAGCAACAGTGGTTTCAGAGGTCCAGTTCTCCTCTTCAATGACTGCAGCAGAACTACTGTTGCTATAAGGAGTCCCAGCAGAACTAGAGGTGTGTCTGGCTGCTTGCTTGAGGCATGAACTGTTCTCACTAGGTTCAGAAAAAAGGCACTCTAAAGCCAGCAGAAATACCATTGGTGTTGATGCCAACTATTTATCTTCCCTCTGGTAACCTCTGCCTTCTACTTTGAAAGGAGATGTCTGCTTTTCACTCCATGTCTCTAGTGTTGCAAAGAGTCATACTGTCAACTCAACCCTTTCCTAGACTGTTTTATTTCTACTTTCATATACTTGAGGAAGGGAAGTTCCCAAAGAGTTTGCCTGTTTGATACAACAGAAGTTGAGCTGTGAGTCAAAGTGCAAACCTTAGCTTCTGTCATCACTGTAGAAGAGACAATAGTTATAACTACTACATCATGTTGGTTGACAACAGGCATTTTATCTCCTAGGTAACTTGGTGTAACTGCAGCCTTTCTATTAGACTTGTGTTGCTCTGACCAGAGAAGAATTTAATTCCTTTTCAATGAATTTCCTGCTGTTAAGGATCTGATTTATTAAACAAACAATTTTCTGGCAGCCACTTCCAGTCATTCATCCAGGGAATCATTTTCCAGCTTGTTTTATAATGGGACAAATCTTATACACCTAGAAGTCTATAGGTAGATTCATGGCTTTTTCCAGAAATAGGAGTGGAGGATTAAGGCAGACAAAACTCTTCACCTTTTTGATGAGATGTTCTGTTGTTATGAATATAAACAGGTCCATTCTGTTAGTGTGCCTCAGTGGATTTTCTCAGGGTAGACTCAATTAGAAGGAGCAGAAATAGGAAAAGGCAAGGAAGGCCAAATGCCACAAAATAACACCCCTAAAATGTGCAGCCAGTGTAGCCTCCTAGAAACTGAAGAGGCACCAGCAGAGTAACTTGCTTTCAAATTCAGTTTGACAGAGTGAATTGAGCAATTTTTCTGCTGAAGCTGTTTTCTTGGCACTCAGTAGAAATGGCTAGTGATTTCCAGGTTACAATTTACTGAGAACAGAAAAGTAAACTGACCTGCAGGGCTTCTACTTCAGTACCAGAAGCAGAGCACTAAATAGTCTGAGCCTGAGTTTTCTCTATAGACTGGAGAGACATGAGCAGTGCTGAATCCTGGAGCAGCGGAGATCTAGTATGGAAATGTAAACACACTCATTCCAGAAGCTTAGGGAAGGTTAGCACAGGTAAAATGACACATTAGCTAGTGGTCTGGATGCCCCAATATCCTCTACTATATACACAAGGTATAGATTGCCATTTCTGCTCTCTTGTTATCCTTCTGGTTTGGAAATAAATGCAATTATCTGAATCCTCAAACTTTTGGCTGCTATAAACTACCAATGTGTTGCTAGTTTTAAAGGTACTTGGTAGAGGGTTAAGTGGATTTGTGAATGACAGTAAGTTCTAGATCTGAATGAAAAAATAGGATCTATGAGAAGGGAATCAATGAACTTGGCTTGTTAAAAGAGTAAGGAGAAACCTAACAGAAACATGAATAAGGTTATTTAAACAAAAACAAAAAAAAGAATAAATTGTTTTCAGTGTTCATTGGAGGGAAAAATATGTTAAAGACATTGGAAGAAAAAAAAACAGGTTTTCATGGTAAATATGTTTAAGCAGTGGTATATAATGTGGATTCAGAATCACTAGCCATTACAAAGGACAGGTTAGGCACTTTGCTTAGGGATGTTGTAAGATGGCTCAGCTTCTTCTGGAGCACAAAAGGCAGGATAACATGCCCTTTTGATTGCATTTTCTCATGTTTCCTGGTGTCTGTGACTTTCTATTACAAAGTCACAAATGGCTTTAACATTGTGACACACAAACAGAGAGGAAAAAGTGTTGCAGCTGAACTGATACAACATCTGAAGAGAAGGAGAATTTCTAGAGCCTTAAGTGTATAAGGACAGCAGTTGAGAGAAACAGACAGGAAAATCTCTGCAAGCATTTACTCCAAGATAAAGCACAGTGAACTGCAAATTCTGATGCTCACTGGTTTGGGTTTTTTTTACTCTGCTTTCTATTATTTATTAAGAAATGAAACCCACATATAAACATGTTAGAAATTGCCTCTTCCAAACTCACTAAAAACTGTTGGGCTGCACTGAAGGCTTCTTTTAACCTTCAACCTTTTAACCATGATGATTTTGCTGCACACAGGGAAACTCCATCTCTTTGCACAGCTGCAGCAAAGCCCTTTTCCATTCTGGCAATGAAGTTGTCATGCCTCTGTGATGCACACTTGATCTGGGAAGTTAGCAGTATGTATGGACCATCTCTGCTCTCTTACATCCTCTCTTCAAAGTGAAAGCCTGCTTTAACAGCTCTGCTGAAGGTCAGACCTCCCCTTGTTATCTCCTAGGAAAGAGCTACCAGGTACACAATCTGGCAACCAAACTCTTGGCTGTCTGGCTGTCTCTTGAGGCTTGGCTATGAAAATCTCTACTCAAATCAGGAGAAAGACCTGAGCTTGTTTAATGTAGAAAGACCCTTAAAGAAAAGAGATTTTCCTGTCTGACTGTGGCAGGAAGTTTTGGGTTTAAGTGAAGACATAGGTTGAGGGAGGACTCAGAACTGGATGCTGTGATGGGAAACAGTATAAGAGAATTAAAAATATTGTATTAAAAGCCCAAGGCTCATTAGGGCCAAAACCTGACCCTGACCAGTGGGAGGGCTAACTGTTCCCTGTGCCTTGTGTCAGTCAGTGGTAGGCTCACTTTCTGTCCTTCCTCTGTGATCTGATTTTTGACTGCATGAAACACTAGGAAAGGAGATTTAAATTATACATGCAAAATACAAGCATACCAAGAGCTATCTGCATGCAGAAAAGGTATGCTCAGAAAAACTCATCTTGTACAAACAAATATGGGGTTTTGTCTGATCTGTGAGGATCAAGCAACTGTGCTGCAAGCAGGTAGTTTTAAATGAAAGAGAGCAGGAGGTAGACATCTTCCAGCCTCACACCTGAGGTCTCTAGCTGGAGCTGCAGAAGATCTCTTAGTTTGTGCCTGTATTGATATTGTAAGCCCTAAAGGGCAATGCTGTTTTTCTATACTGTGTCAATATATGAGTCTCTTTGATATTATTTTTGTGTTTCCTCTTTCATGCTTAAAAATCAAACCCTGTCTATGAAGTGGTTGGCTTCTTGAGAGCTGTGCAGCTGTTTTGGTAGCTGGTCTGTGAAAAATATCATTACCTGGAGAAAAGAGAGGGAGAGGAGAGAGGGGGAGACAGCTACATCTAGTAGTTCTAAACTAGGAGCCCCACACCAATAAGGTGAAAAAAGTTTACTACTACAAATGTGGGGAGAAGCTAAAGATTCATATAGTTTGTTCCAAGTACACAGGAGCTACCCCCAAGACCTAGTGGTGTACTGAAATAGTCCTATGCATATAGTCTGTACTAAGTAATCTTTTGGTAACAAACAAAAACTTCCAGTGAGCCTAACACTCCTGAGACCTCTTTCCCTTCCCCTTGTGTGTATACACATGCATTCTTTCATCTCTGCAGTCTTTATGGATGTCATTTCTGTTTTTTTCCCCTGAAGCTTGCTGCTGCATTAGTTCTGTCTTTTCTGCTACTCTAAGTGGCTATGTATGGAGGAAAGTAAGTTAATAGCCAGAAAATATGAAATTCACACATGAATAATTGTATATGGATATTCAACTTGCACTGTGAGGAACCTCTTGGGGAAGAAAAAGTATTTCTGCTGCCTTTGAGTCAGTTCCTGTTAGTACATTCAGCAACTTTAGTGTTAGATTAAGTGGAGATACTGCCTGGATGAACATCATTCTTTATTTTCCCCTAAACTCTTGTGAATGATGAATCACAATCAGGACAAACTCTGACTGTGCCAAAAAAAAGTGAACTGTTTATGTTTTTTCTGCATAGTCTGATAATCTCAGTTACTAGGTTGGACATCTATCAAATACACTCAGAAGTCTTTCAAACTGTGAAAATCCTTAAGATTCTGTGGAAATACTGACAAAGAAAAAAGTTTCTGAGATTTTTAGGCTTTAATATCCCTAAGGATTCCACAGAAAACATGGGATGAAAACAGACTTCCAATTCTTCTGAGCTTTTTCTTGACAAAATGATGTTTTGCTTTTGCTCCATCCCAACAAGTGCTTGCCCACATTTCCCTGTGGCCATGGATTGGACCTGTTACACTTTTAGGATGGAAATGTGTGTGCAGATGTGTGCAGGATCAGATTCTGTATGGATGAGTGACATTTCATAGAATCACAGCATGTCAGGTTAGAAGGGGGCCCTAGGAATCATCTGGTTCAACCTTTCTTGGCAAAAGCACAGGCTGGACAAGGTGGCCCAGCACCCTGTCCAGCTGAATCTGAAGTGTCTGATGTTGATGTCTCCATGACTTCCCTGTGGAGATCATTCTGATGGCTGATGGTTCTCATTATCCAATCAGAATCTCCCCAGGAGTAACTTTTGGGACATATTTCATAAGATAGTATAATAAAACTTATTTTAATGATACCTTTTCTTTCATAGGTTCCAAACATATGTTGTTTCTTGGAGGAAAACAAAGTAAGGAAATGTAAGAAAGCATTTTAAACAGTTTTCATAGTTGAATAAATTGCTAACTATTTCTAAAGGGCAAATGCAAACAGAATTACCTTCTACCCTTAGTATATGAACTTTTAATTAACTTAACAAATGAAATTCATATCCCAAACAATTTGTCTCATTAAGAAAGGCAATCCATTGACTTCATCTTAAAAAAACCTAAAAACCCAAGCCAGAAAAAACCAAACACCCACACAACAATTAAGTGAATGCCAGTGTATTATGTAGAGAATGTATTTTACCTTCTGTCTAATGAGTCTGCTCCTCATGGATCTAACAGTGCTCAGACCTGCTCCCACAAAGGTCGCTTTTACATGCCAGGACTCCCCTTGAGGGCTGGCCCCTCACCTTCCTTATAGTGATGACAGGGCTGCTTAATTCTATTCCCTCCACAGTCTACAGCTGTGCTATGTATTTCATAGAATCATAGAATCACCAGAGTTGGAAGGGACCTCAAAGATCAGCCAGTTCCAACCCCCCTGCCTGGCAAGGACACCATCCACTACATCAGGTTGCCCAGGGCCCCATCAAGCCTTGTATTAAAAGCTTCCAGGGATGAGGCTTCCACAACCTCTCTGGGCAACCTCTTCCACTGTCTAACCACCCTCATAGTGAAGAACTTCCTCCTAATATCCAACCTAAATGTCCCCTCCTCTAGCTTACACCCATTTCCCCTGGTTCTATCACTGTCTGACCTCCTAAAAAGTCCCTCCCCAGCTTTCTTGTAACCCCCTTCAGATACTGGAAGGCCACAAGAAGGTCTCCTTGGAGCCTTCTCCTCTGCAGACTGAACAATCCCAACTCTTCCAGTCTGTCCTCATAGGAGAGGTGCTCCAGTCCTCTGATCATTCTCATGGCCCTTTTCTGGACTCACTCCAGCACCCCCATATTCCTCTTGTAATAGGGGCTCCAGAACTGGATGCAATATTTATTCTTCTTGAGTACAGAAGTATCAATCTAAATTTAACAAGAGCTGCTTTCCAAAGAGGTGGTGTCTTTGGCTGGTACACCTTGTACTGACATTCACAGTCAACTTGGGCAGTCTCTTACATTACTCTGAAATTCTCACTTCTTTCTGATCTCTCTCTTTTCTTCTGTCTCCAGGTCTTTTTGACCTGTATTACACTCTGTCCTTCTCACACTGGTGTTATTTTTGAAAGCAAATACAACAGAACTCTGGCTGGTTATCAGGAAGTAGCAGGTATAAAAGTCTGAAGGATTGCCAGGTTTGATTTCAGCTTTCATGCACAAGTCTTTGGAAGAGTTTTGGATTCTGGGCTTTAATAAGTGCTTAAAAAAGGAAATGTCTAAAATAGGAGTTACAAGTAGGTGGTTACACTACTTGAAAGAACATCCTGTCTCAAAACTACTAGAGAATCAGATGTCCTCAAGCTGATATTGCAGTGACTCAACTGATCTGGATAGTCTCACCAGTGAGAGGTAGGACTGCTTCAGCAGACACTTCCTCCAACTGGGTTTTTTTGAGCTCTATACCATACCAAACAAGTAATTGTCCACCAAGCAGGAAGGGTAAGAAGGAATTTGTGTTCCTAGCAATATGTTTGCCTGCTGGCACCTCTACAGCTCTTCCTACACAAATCTTTTGGCAAAGTCAAAAACCTGGCTGGCAACTGGGAATTTACAATTTGCTGGATGCATGATTTGTAATAATGAGCATCCTCTTTCATACTGTTTTATGAATGACTGATTTTAGGGAATGGAATTTGATATTAGGATATATTCTTCTAATTGACATTTTCAACTCTGTCAGCATTAGATTGCAAAATCTGGCAACAAGCTGAACAGTGTTGCTAAAATAAATATCAGTGCAGAGGAGAGGAAAGCATGTTAGTGATGAGCTGGACAGGGAGCCTGCTTTACCTTCTGTACATCTCCAAACAGTTTCTTGCATAAAGAAACAAGTTATGTCACCTACAGCCTGGAGAAAGGGTCACAAACTCTGCAGTAATCCTGTAATATGTAAATATTGAAAACAGTGAAGAATTTGCAATACAACATAATGGCATATTATTTTGTTTAGTGTCATGCTGGAGGTGCATATTTTAGCAAAACTGTGCATTTAAATCTTGTAGAAACTTCAATACACACTAAACATGGACTGCTTAGGTAGTAAGGTTTTGATGTACCTGTTTAAGGAAGCCTAAAGCCTTTCAGACTTGAAAACAGTTTTTTCTTTAAGCTGCATACTACTGGGGAAAACCAGTCAGGATAACTTTAGAAATGCAGTGAGAGCTCTGTGAGTGAATTGTGGAAACATGAACTTAACTGCTTTGGATTGGTTGTCATGTCCTATGTACCTGAATGTGAAATTGTTGCTCTTTCAACCCTTGTAGGGTTAGAAAATGGGACAACACTTTTCTTCACCACAACTAAGCAGCAGAGTTAGTGCTGACATGGATATCAGTTGTTGCATCAACCTTTTGCTGTTACATGTAGAGCTGGATTGATTTGAGTTCTAAGAGTTTTGATTGAATGCTAAGATTTTTAAGATATTTTATGCCAAAAATGGATTCTTGTTTTGGAAATAGTAACACAGAACCTAAAAAAAGGAAAAAATAAATGAAAGATAGATTAAGAGCAGTGATAATTGATAAGGTCAGATTCTGATTCACCAAAATTCCTCACATTGTCCTCTAGTCACCATTTTCAGAGTGGACTTGCTTAATTTGTGTCTGCTCTTTAGGCCAAAGCCATGTTGCTGAGAAAATATTTAAGTTAGAAGAGTTTTGTAGGAGATCCCTCCAAATATTAGGGTTTGAAAGTCTAAGCTCCAGGCACATATTTTGCCTTATTGAAGTTAATCCAGTAAATACACTGAGCTATATCTTCTAAGCCTGAAACCAGAGAAGTCTTTTCCAAAGGACTCTAAGACATAAATTCCATCTCTTTGTTTTGAAAAGACAAAGGAAAGAGCTAATTCAGAGCCTGATTTCAAAAAATAAGATGCAAGAAGAAAGAAAACCTAATAGAAATTCAGGCTGTAAAACTGTGACTGCATTTAATGAAAGGTTCAGGTACCTTTGCTCTTTTCAGATCATGGCACTGTTACCTGCTGTGAATTAAATAGTGCTTCCCACTCTGTGAGAATTTAGATTTTTAGCTCATTCAGGAAAGCAGTGATGGATTTGATGGCTGAAAATTTTTGGCTGAAATGAAAACAAATCTGAACAGATTCATTTTTAAAAGTCACACCTAGAAAACACAAATTCACTTTAGTTCCATATGTTCCTGTAGAAACCTACCATATTGCTACCAGGATGATAAATATCCTTAATGTCTCTTACAGAGCTGGGGAAAAATATCTTCCATGTTTCTGTCACAAATAGAATTACAGAAATTCCTTTGGCACCCTATTTAATTTTATTCTAATTATTACCCAAGAAATGCAACTATATTTGATATAGCTTTTAGGCTGAGATATTTATGAACTGTGTGTTCTCTCTGCAGAATAAATTTAGGCTCTTCAGCAGTTGTTTTTCCTGTCCATACACAAATTCTGCAACATGTTCTTCAATGATTTTGGTCTTTAAGTCAAAGACAACTGTTAAGGCTGCAGGTGTATGCTAGACTTTGTTCTTTCATGCTTTTTTTGCTGCTAGGATATAGTCTGTTTGTTCCAGTACTGCTACTCTCCTCTAGCTTTTCTGTGGGGCTCTATAAGCATCAGCTAAACTAATCCAGGTCCTCAGAGCCCAGTGGTGATTAGCTCCACAGTGAAAACACACCTTAAAAGTAAAAAGATTAGATGGATAAATGAATCAAAGGGCTAGTAGATATTGCATAAAGCTTAAAATCAAATCATTCAGAATGATGGAGAATGATAGCTCCATTCAAGAGGCATTATATGAATATTTCTGAATTCCATGTGTGAGTGACTGTAGGTTCTCTGAACAATGGGCTTGGTCTGAAAAGGTCTTGTGAAATTGTCTCTGGTGGTGGTTAGTTACATGTTCCCTCTCACCAGGAAATGAGAAATAAAACAATACAGAATATATAAAAACCCACTGAAGGCCAGTGGTGTCAGAAAGTTAAGCTAGCAATGTGGTAACAATTACCTTGTTTATCCTCAATTTTGAACCTACTCTGTGTTTAGAGTTGCATTTGGGAAATCTTCTGTGTTTCTAATGGGATTAGATGGTATTATTTTTCAGTGTTTTGTGAGGCTTTATGAACCTCCATTTCCTCTTTCTTGATAATTCACAAAATTTGGATGAGAGACATGTTGGTAATATATATGTGCTTGCATTTAATAGAGCCATTTAGATCCAAGGTTGATGGGATGTTCTTCCTTATTCCTACTGTTAAGTGAGAATATAAGCACTTCAGAATTGCACTTAAAAATATGTTTAAATTTAGCATGTCTATGTTTGCTCTCATTGAATTGGTGCCCAAATTTCCAACTGCTGTATCTCTTTGCTGGTACCAATTAAGCCCTGCTAAACAGTGAATGTCTGAGGGGTTTTTTTAAACCTTCAGCCATGCTAGAAACACTGAGCTGCTTTGTTCAGAATAGGGAAACAGTTTTTAGCACAGGAGCAGCAGCTACTGTTTTTCCCCAAGGCAGCAAGCTTGACATTCTGGTGTTAATGCATTATTTTCAATTCTATGTTAGGCTGAGCATTAAATGTAATGGTTTATGAGTATTCTTTTTCCCAGATGCAAGCTGTCTTTGAGACTGCAATCAGAGCTTAAAGTCAGGGCTAGACTCCTTCTGTTGACCTTTTTCTCACCTGCTGTGTGTCAGAGGAATATCAGTTCTGTTTCATCAGACTATCCTCACTAAAGCAATGATTAAGATTGCATGGGTTTTTTGCTCATTTGACCCAACAAAGGCGAGGGCTGGAATCCAAATCACCTAGGTGCAGTGCAACAACTGCAACCCAGACCAGCACACATCAGAGTCTCAGAAAAAACCATGCAGGTTGAGATCTCTGCCAGGCTTCTAGCAACTGAGGGTTTTTTAAAGAAATCATATGTGCACACTTCTCAGTAAAGTAATTAGAAGTGGAATACCATGGGGCTGGAGCAACTCCTTCTGCTGTGCAGATCCAAAGCTGAAGCACGTTCATTCCCTTTGGAGTTCTTCAAAGTGTAGCAAAGCCAGGAGGTTAGTATTGTAGCAAAAAGGGAGGTTTCTGTGTGATACTAAATCTGGAATTGTCAAACTCAAATATAGGAAGTAAATAAAATTGCATAAATAATTCAGTAGGCTGGCAGAGTTCATAGAATTAAAATCCATTTTCTATCAACTCTTAAACTATCTCGTCAGGATGTACACCAGAGACTAAAAAATCCAGTGTGTCATATCTAACCATCTTTGCACTTGCATGACAAATTGAAATCTTCAGGCAGATTCTCTACAAATGATTTTTCTTTCAGGAAAGAATCCAGGGACTATATTATCAGTGCTGAGTTTTTTACTTGGTCTTTCTCTTATAACTTGGAGTGTCTAGGTCAATGATTTAAGTGAAACAATTGCATTGTGTTCTATTATTCAATAGCTGCAAATGAATAAAATCAAATTATCATTTTACATTTATTTATGAGGGATTTTGTAGTCAGAGTTTACAAACTTTCTTCTTTTTCAAAATGTTCTTAATCATGTAATATTTTTCACCTTGAAGAAAGGGTAAGAATGGCTTTAAGTAGTATAAATGGCTCAGTCACAAAAAGAAGTACTTCATTCTTTTGTACTTTTAGGCAGGACATTTTATTGCTTTCCTAACCCCAGTCTGAAATTCTTTTTTAACCTCTGTTAAATATTCATATCATATGCAGTCAGAAAAAAACCCAAGTTTATAGTTGTCCAGTGGTGGATTAAAAGACACAGAAGACCAGGATACCTCAGTAGAGCTGCCAATTAATACTTTATTTTTTTCCCCCAGAGTTGTTATTAAAATTTTACCTCCATGTAGGATTGTGTGATACTGTACAGATGGTTTTTATGGCTTGGCCTTTCCAGTGCTGGCTAACCTCATTAAAAGGAACAGTTTACTGCAAGCAATGCCCAGTACAACCAAGGAGAGGACTGGGTCTCACCTTAATAATGTACTGTGCTAGGGAGCAGAGCATTTTAGGGCACTGCCTTTTTGAAGTGTTAAAATGGAGTGTGATGCTACCTTTTAAAACTAAGTTAAGAAGTTTTCAAAGCCTTCTTCAAAGTTTGCAGTCTGGTGGAAGACTGTACTAGTTTTGGATGTTTGTTAGTGATCATAGCACCTGGCACCTCTGAGTTGCATAACTTGTGGTTTTGTTCTAGTTTAGGAATCCAATTCCACTCAGAAGCTTGTAATTAGGAATTTACTATTTTCTTCAGAGCTGATAATTGAGAGTTTTAATTAAATTAATGAAGTTCAAAGGTTGCTGTGATAAGGTGCCTATTCTACTTTTGAAGAATGACCATTTCTGAGGAAGCTGGTCTTGGAATCTAGGAATACAGATTCTCTTGCTGGGAGCTTAAATGATTGACTACCTGCATCTCTAATGCATGTTTCACTCTCTTTTCTCTTTTCCTGCCCTTATGAGTGTTACAGTTCACAGTCTCCAACCAGAGCATGACACATCTTTAGAGCAGAGAAGGGCTATCTAACACTGTGGGGAAGGAATGTAATGCTGGTGTGGGAAAAGGAGTGCAGACCATGGTTGCTTGTTGTAGAAATGGTGCAGAAAACCACAATCTGGCTTGACATCCCACAGCCCCATTGGTCTGAACTACACTTCAGCATACAGTAAAAGCCACAGGATAGAAAGGGGAGAGTACCAAGTCACACAAAAAGGAGCAGCATGCCACTTGCCAAGAAAACCTGCCCTGCTGAAACAAGGGACTTGTAGTGCATGGTAGCAATCATCAAAATGACTCTTTGGTTACAAAAGATGAAATAAAATTAATAAGGTCAAATTCTGTCTCTTTCTTAACTGGCAGCTCAGTTTGTGATTGTTTTTTGTTGGTTTTAGTGAGCCTTTTGTTCAGTGTGTGTGTGTGGGGAATGGTATTGTTGCATCCTTTCTGTTTCTGCATGATGCTTGTTCTGCATCCCATGATTCTTCCTCCTCTACCACTCAGGCCAGGGCAGCTGGATCAGTGTCCTAGGGAAAACAGTTGGGCAAGCATTTTCCCTTGCCTGGGGTGAGAAGGGCAGTGGATTAGAAGATAAATAGTGATGTTTTGCTTCACTGTTTAGTTCCCTGTTTGCTCCTTGGTTGGAACGATATTGCCTTGTCTTTTTCTTGGAGTTCTGCAACAAATAAATAGCTAAGTGCAAAGCCCTTAAACCCTGTGTGATTTGGAAAGGTGTCAGAAGAGTGCAGAGAAAGTGAATCAAGATTTCACACAGGTACTAAAGAAAAGTTAAATGAAAAATGCAAGCAATTCTTTTTTATTATGCCTATAAATAAATAATAAAAAATAGTAGACATGAGTTTAAACATCCTTGATATCAACAGAAAATGTGCTTGCTATAGAACAGACCTGCAGGTGCATTTTTCCTTTTCCCTGAGCCAAACTGTGTTCTTGGAAGAGGGGACAATGAACCACTGAAGATGATAGCAATGAAATTGAATACCTTTGTACTCTGCCATTAAGGCTACTCTTTGAGTCAAGGGAATGAAATGTTCTTCTGTCTTCCATGCATGTAAACAGCAGGTTGAATGTTAATTGGAAAGTACTGAAGAGGTGGGAAAACCTGGTTGGTATTGTGCTTTTGGAGTTTACTTCTGTTTGCTTTCTGAACAAGCCCTGGTAATTTTACAGGCTATTGAATTGCTGGACAGGTAAGATATTTTAGTGGTGTTCTGTAATTCTACACTTAAAGGCTTTTCTTCCAGAGTGCATGAGCTTGGAGAAAGACTTCACTAGTGTTTTCCTTCTTTTTTTCCCTTAAGTTGATCTAAAATTTATGAAGTCAAATCTTCAATGGATACAAAATGGCAAAATTCCATTGAAGCCAGGGTGTTCTAAAGCTTTACAGCCAAACCAGAGGATCTAGCCAACTGGCTTAATACTGAATTGGAAACCTTAACTTCACACCTCTTTTTGAAAGCCCCTGAAGGCTGAAAATGTTGCTTAGGTGATGGAATGTAGCTTCCCATCACAGACAAGATCCTAGACCTAGCAGAGTTCCTGGTACAAGGAAAACTGCTTAGCTCAAGACAAAAGGCTTTTCCCATGAGTTGCTGGGTACCTTTTGCCTCTTGGGGAAGTAGGTGACAGCTGCAGGTGTCAGACCTGTGCCTGGAAAAATGGTTTGTGCATGTGTCTGTGCTTTCCTGTATCATGAAAACAACCTTTTGTAAAATAGAATGGAGCAGAAATATGAAGGCAAAGTTTTCATTAGCTGAGAGTCTGACCTGGCATTGTCTCATGAATTCCTGGAAAGTGTTGGTGTGATTTCAGCTATAATAGCATCAGCAGAACTGATGAATAGAGCCCAGTGAAAGAGAAAACAAATGGGCTGAAAAACATAATAATTCATGGTGTTTTACCCATTTTTTAAGGAGTTAGAAATGAAGTTGTTGTTAGGGATATAAGAGGGATAAATTTTGCTTTTCTCTTCAGCTAATGAGGCCTGGATTTTTTACATATAACATACCATAAGCTTGGGAAGAAAGAATAACCCCTGTAGCATAGATTCTGGACTGTCAGTGAATGGTGTTGCTCCTGAATGGGAGTGTTTTGGCTCTCTTTATACTGTGGTCAGCAGTTCCTGTAGTGAGGCTTGCATGAAGTGAGATGATTTATGTCAGAAATTGATTCTGGCAGGGATCTGAGAGGTGAAAATATGAAAATGATAAACAAGCAAATATGTTCAAGAAGTGGCACCAATGTATGCAACTTGTACTGTCTTTGCAGTACAAATTGGACAAAAGTTTGAGAGTTGGTAAGGTTCCATTCCTTTACTGTGGCAAAGCCTGTATGTCCACAATTTCACATTTGAAATCTAAGAGCCTGGACTACAAAAAATGCACATCTGAAAAAATCTCACAAACAGAAGAATTCCACCACAGTCACTCTGTTTCTCATTTTATTGAACTGTGAAGTCTCTTGTCTTGACTGTTTGGTCACTGCTGAGTAACATTTTACACTTCAAGGCACAAAACCCTTTCTGTTCTAGATAGGACTGCTCTGTGGCTGCACCTTCCAGGCCAAGAGTTACAGGTTTTATCAACTGTATAGTGCAAGTTTTATTTTCCAGTCAACAATGGTAGTAAATCCCACAGTAAACTTCACATCATAGTAGAGAATAATAGCACAAAAAAAGCAGCAGAATACATAACAGTGGAGTCACAATTGCATTAGAATTCTGTGACTGGGCTTGAAAATATCAGCAAAGTCTTCCTGGAGATAGGGATTTCAGAGGAATCTCAATGAGGCATTTCAGCCTAGCATTTATTGCCAAGGTTCCCTTGGGATGTTCAGGAATGGCACAGTGACAGCCTGCTGCTTATCACTTCTGAAATCAGAACTATTATTGCCATGGCAACAGCAAGTGTCTAATGTTCCTAAGGCCTTAGGGCACTTTGGCATAACTGATGGTTAGGTAATGTTGTGTCTAGTCACAACTAAATTTCATTTAGCAGCTAAAAAAAGCAAGAGGTAATTTATGGTCCCAGTTTTTGATTCTTTGATAAAGGAACAACCCTTCCAGCTTGTGGTTCTGTAGTGACTCAGTAAGTATCTTGATGTGGAGATGTCTTGTGCCCCTTTGAAGTTTACAGTAAGCACTGAAGAAATACTTGCATTTGTTCTGGTAACCCTTAGTAGACTCTGACCTTGCCAGATAACTCTGGTGGTGGTGGAGCACCTTGTAAGGCAAACCTCTTAGTGGGGGTGAGGCAGGAGGAACTTCCTTAAGAAGTTCATTAGGTTTTCTTCCCCATGACTGGCTGCTTTTGTGTCTACATGGAATTCTTTCTATGGATTTTACTTACTCAAGAAAACCAGACTGACATGTTAGCCTTTTCCTATGTCTTTGTGCTTCTCTATTTTGTGATTTCAGCCAAAGTCAGATGAGAAACTTAGGCTCATCTTACTGGTAGTTTCTACCTGGAAGGAAAAGTTTTGTTTAGCATTTAAGACAGAAGAAAAGTTTCCTTTTCTTTTTCCTCCTAAAGTACAAAAACTTATTTTTTCTCTTTTATTTACTGTTAGCAAAGTAAATTGCCTTCCCAGTTTCTCAGCTTAACTTACTGGGTTTTATTTAAACCAGAGGACTAAGAGGGGAAAAAAAAAACCCTCAAAAATGTGGAGATTTCTGCAGTTCCATAAATCATGAGGCTGAGGCTGATGCTGGTGTGTCTGAATGAAATCCAAGCAAGCAACAGCTTTCTGGTAATGTGTAATGTGATTACCTGCAAGCTCAGAGCTTAATTTTTTTTCTCCTAAGCATTCATCTGGGCAGGTGACAGTTTTGAATTAGTATCTGTGGAGCAGTTCTGGATTTTCTGATGCTGAAATAATTTGTCCTTCCCACCCCAAGTTCACTGAAATGTAGCTATGATTGCACCTTATCTGCCTTTGACGCAGAATCAGATTGGAACATATAATAAAACCTGTGGTTGTCTTTCTTGTCCTTTGTCTTAGTCTCTCAGTCTAGTCTGTATTGGATATTTCAGAGGCAGCTGAGAGCACATCCTCATGTCCCTCAGCAAGGGAAAGGGTTAGACACAGAGTCAGGAGATCAGAGGTGCACATTAGGGCTTGCAGATGTACCTAAATTGGGAAGCATTAAAGAATAGTATTTTTCATTTCTTTCTGTTTCTTTTTTTTGCCTTGCAGCTATGAGTGGCCCTTATTCCATTAAATGATGATACCTGTGTCTGAACAAAACAAGCTCATAGTTTTAAAGGAGGGGGAGGAAGCAGTTAATGAAGAACAGCATTTCTTTTCTGGCATAAACCAGTAATCTATAACATAGTAAGCTGACAGTATTTGCTGCTCTAATCTCCATGTGGCAGCATTTCAGTTCTAAATTAAATGTGACTTGAAATGTCACAATAAAAAGCAAATTACAGGTGTTGCAAATGCCATCTTCTACAGCTGTCCACTGTGCCTCTTGTAGATTTGATACTGCTTGGGCAAAAGTCACCAGTATGTTGAATATAGTCTTAAAAATCTCTTCTTGTGTATGAGTGTTGGAGGAGTTACTACTAACTGTTTATTAGTATTGCTTTAATTTCTGTGGTGATAGTGAACAAGCAAGCAGCAAGACACTGTTTTAGTCTGTGTGAAGATATGTTTGCATATGTAGGGAGAAAAAAGCAGAAGTCTATTCTAAAATCTTCCAAAACATTTCAAACATGTTATCACTTTAAGGTTTAAACTTCTCAAGCTCAGGTAAAATAAAGGTAAAAAATAAGTGGGACACAGACATCCCCTATCAGCCTTCCCAGCTGACTGGAAATCTGTGATACTGTTCATTCATTGTAGGTCTTTGCAGCAGTATTTAGGTTGCATGTCCAACAATCATTGTTGTAGTGCACTTGAAATATCCACTTTTCTCTGTCAAATGGTTCTGAAGACATTTCAGAGAATTTAAAATGTAACAGAACTGTGGTGGTTTGAGCTTGCAGTGATCTCTGGCTACTGCTGGGTAGTATTTAGTAGTGGGGCATGGATTGGAAGATGAATGGCAGTATTTTGCCCTTGGTGTTTTGAGAGGGGGTAGGAAAAAGAGCTGTAGAAAGCAGGTGTGTGCATTGAAGTGCATAGGAGAACCCAGGAAAGCACAGGTAAAAAAGGCTCTAAATTTTCCTACAGAAAACTGGACTGTCTGCCAAAACCATCCCAAAGAAGCCTAGTACTGTAATGTTCTGCATCCTCATGGTTAGTGAAGATATATATATATATATATATACCTTTCTACTTCTGTCCCCTGAAGAAATGACCAGTGTTACACCTACAGTGTCTTGTCTCTCTTCTGAACTTGTTTGTCTCCTCCAAAGGGTCACTTGCTGTAAAATCCATCTGACACTTGGATTTCAAGTCAGATGTTTCTGAGTGATCACCAGTACAAAGAGTAAATGTGGGAATATTTCATTTGTTACTGTTAAAATCTCACCAGATAATTTTTTATGACTTGAAGAACAGTTTAGATATCACATAGGTCCCTTTTTTTGGATTTCAAATCTATTCCATTTATTATCTTTATGGTATTACCTAGGATTTCTGGGATTCCTGAGCCACAAAATCTTGCCCTGTTCTCTATGTCTGTATTCCATTCTGGTGTTTGCAGCAGGGGGTTCTCTTAGTTTTGCCATCCCCAGTGCAACTGGAGAGAATAAGCCTGGCAATTTGTGTTATAGAATCATTGTAACTATTGCACTTGTAGATGTTTCATTCTGCATTTTAGATCAAACTCTGACCTGAACTAGACTTCCAGGAGTTTTCTTCCTTCTGCCTGATGCTTTCCAAGCTCTTCATGTTGACTTAAAATAGGAGTGGAATTAGATCAACAACTGCCTCTTGGGAGCAGAGAATCAAACCAATGATGAGCATGCTGAGGGGCCTGCTTGAAAGGCTACAAGCTGAAGGAGGAGAGGTTTAGGCTGGAGATTAGAAGGTGGTTCTTTACCCAAAGGGTGGTGAGGCACTGGAACAGGTTGCCCAGAGAGGTTGTGGAGGCCCCATCCCTGGCAGTGTTTAAGGCCAGGCTGGATGGGGCCCTGGATGACCTGGTCTAGTGCATGTGACATCCCTGCCCATGGCAGGGGGGTTGGAACTAGATGATCTTTAAGGTCCCTTCCAACCTCAGCCATTCTATGATTCTATGATTCTATTCTATGAATCTGTTCTGGAAGCAACTGGGCATTTTTACTCTCCTGCCTGAGAAAGCTACATCACCTACAGGGTGCAGAGGTCTGTATAAAGAGTCTGCTCTTCTAGCAGCTCATTTATATGTTGTTGTGTTGATCAGGTGGTCTTGGCAGCTTTCCTTCAACTTGCTTATCATAGAATGTTAGGGGTTGGAAGGGACCTAAAAAGATCAAAAGTTTCTTAAATACCAAAGATGCCAATCAGTCATCACTCATGGACTTAGAGTATGTGTTATGCAGTTTCCACACTGTAGCAGTCCACTAAAATGGATTTTCCTACAGCATCTTGAACTGTATAAAGCACTCAGTGCTGGTGAGGTTCCTGTGTTCCAAGGCATGATATCTTGAGGAGCACTCATGGCTACAGGTATGTCACTGTGATGATACCTGTTGGCCAGATATGTTTCCTGTGTCAATGAGAGCTACTGACTGCTAACTGCCTGTACTCCATAACCATGAGGCTTTGTTCCATCTGTCAGACCCAGTGATGTGGTATCAAGTGCATGGATCAAAATCCTTTTCAGACTAAAGATGACTTTCACATTTCAATATGTGCTATCACTCTCCTCCAGATGACACTTCTAGTGTTGGTGCCACTGGCTCCCCATCACAGATTAACAGGGCACACTAACCTTTCCAGTCTTCCAAATTGAAACCTGACTCCTCCATATTTCTTCTGCAGAGCACATTGTCACTTCCATCAGCATCATTAACATCAAGAAGCAGCCACTCTTCACCTCTCCTTGCTCTGCATGTCCTGCTGAAATAGCCATTCCTTACTTTGAGGAAGGGCCAGGAGATGACTTCTAGGGAGGCCTCTTGGGAACTACCACACAACCTGCTGGTTAAATTGCAGAGAGATTTTGTTACCTAATTACTTTGCTGGTTTTGTGAACAGAGTGATTTTGGGTTTAAATTAAAATTTACATTCCATAACTTCTCATTTTGACTCTACTGCTCCTTATCCTCTGTGGACATTCTGAGTGCAGATAATTTTAATTAAAAAAAAAAAAGCCAACAGATGCCTAACATGAAAAATCTGAAAGCATGATATTGTATTCCTTTCTCAACATACTAATTGCTATGTTAATATTTTGTACTCTACTAATAGCTCATACTAGATGATTTTAAAATATTCTTTACAGAGGAAAAGATTTTTTAATAGAGAAAAATTAGCTTCTGCTTCTCAAGTCTGAAACACAAATTCACTGAGAAAAAAAAATAATCCTATTGACTTTGAGGGCTTTGGATCAGACTCACACAAATAAATTCAGCAAAGCATGTGAAGTACATGATTAACCTTCAGAATGTGCTCCAATCACTCTCCTCAACAAAACACATAAGCACTTGCTTAAATTTGTGGATTTGATTAGCTGTCTGAAGTATTCACAGACAGAAAGACCAAAGCACTAGCACTTTTAGCTAATGCTACCTACCTAATGCTATCTCCTCAATTGCATCCACATCTGTATCTTTCTTGTGCAAGATGCCAAAAGGTCAATTTTTACTTTCAGTCTTCACAGGGCTTCTAATACAGTGACAATTTAAAGGAGCAGGGGGTCACAATAGTTAATATTAAATATTAACTTAATAATTAAATATTATTAATTAAATATTATTATTTAAATATATTATATTGTAGTGTTATAAATATAATTAATTAAATATAACTAAATAACTTGATAATTAAATATTAATAACAATAATTAAAGCAATTCCTTCTGAATTTGATTTCTAACAGTATTTTGTTTATAACAAAAGAAAGTTAGAGTCAAAATAATGAAATTTAATTTTAAAAGTTAATTTTATCAGAACCAGACTTTATTTTTTTTAAATGAAATTCCAAATCACATCACAAAGTCAAAATAAATGTATTTCTTTGGAAAATTTCTACTCATTGAAACTTTTTTCAGCTGGAGAAGTGCTTTACTGGGAAATGGTCACTGGACTCTAATGCTGATATATCACAGAACTGTTGAGAGCAAGAAATTCATGTTCCTCTGATTCACTATATTAAAACCAGAACAAAGCAATTATATTTGGTGATGCTTGTGACATTTGGGCATTTGCTTTGTAGAGATTTAAACAGTTCTAGTTGAGAAATATGTACTGTAAGAAGGTAAGTGTAATTGGGTATTTTTCCCCTTTGGTTTTTTTTAAGCATCAGGATTCATTTAGAGCTCTGGAAATGATTCTGAGACTAGAAATGCAGAAAAGAATGAAAGTTTGTGCCTGAAGAGTCCTCCCAGATCATGGTGACACAATTTGTACTAAGCTGCCTGCAGCAAGCAGCTCTAGTTTGATTGGGAATACATCTGATCTCCCAGCCCATAACCTACATTTTAATGTGTCCATCAGAACAGCACTTTTGCCAATAATACCTGAGATGGGCTCAGAGACCAACCATGCAGGTTGGTGTGGAGCAGTAGTTTCACCTTTCTGTTTTCTTAGTGAACAAACTGGAGGAAGAAAGGTGTAGGTAGATGTGGATTTGTTCAAGAAGTCCCTTTCCTTCTAACTCTTCCCCCTCTTTTCAAGGCCTGCAGCTGTATCCAACCATGCTGCCTCTGTCTGATGCTCCCCTACAGCAGAGATCTAACCTTCCTAAGTGAAAGCAAGGCATATGTGGGGGTTTTGCTGGAGGAGAAGGCAATCAAGCAGCAGTACATTTGTTCACTCTAGGTTTCCTCTCCAGCACTTTATTTGCATTTGCCTGCTCTAGACAGAATTTGCATCTGTTCCAGAGGCACCATGCTGTGTATAAAGTATTCAACAGACAGATGTTTGTAATAATTAGCAGATTTTGACTGCTATCTGTTAGGCACACAGCAGGTGAGGTATCTAACACTGATGTTCAATAGCTCACTAAGCTTGCTCTCATGGCCCCTGCTGAGGAAACTTATCTGGTCTGTTAACAGGTAAAACAGGACAGCAGTCCTAGGGCCAGTCCTGTGCTGTAGCAATCATATGGAAGACTAAGTCCCTTGATTAGAAAAGAAAGCCCCAGTTTCTGCCTGGTTCTGTGCTGTCCTGGCCCCTGTAGACCAGCCTCTCTCCTCATTGCTGAGAGCAGTGCCTGCAAAGCTTGCACCTGAGTGTGATTGAGTGGGAAAGCTGCTCCTGAGCATGGACACTGGGAGTCCCTGAGCTGTACTGAACACAGCAAGTGCTTTTCCTCCTGGAGGGGAGCATTCTTGGCCATGAGTCTGGATGCTGGCTCCATAGTTTTTTTTGTTGCTGGGGATTGCTGTGAAGCTAGAGGACCCAGTGACATGAAAAGCATAACTGACCTGATTGCTAGCAGGGTTTTAAGCTATTTGTTGTATTTTTGCAGTGTGTCTTTTAACACTGTTGTGCTCTTCAGAGATGTGAGAGATTAGGCAATCAGGCTTTATGCTCTAACAAATAGTTGAGAAAATCACAGGTACTGAATTCTTCCTCTGGTTTGGCCTTCTCCTTTTTCACTCTCAGCTTATCCTATTGGCATGGAAACCATATTTTTACTTTTGTTGCCTGCCTCTCTCTTCCCTCCTGCCCTAGCTCTTTAGTCCAGCATTCCAGGTCAGTATTTCAGGCAGAATGACTTTTGCTGCAATCCCAGCTACCCAGAAACCTTATTTTTTCCTGTGTCTTCTGAAAGAGGAAATTTGCTTCCCTCATTTCAAGGTAAATTCAGTGCAATATGACAATGTATATTGAGTGTCTTCATTCTCCATCTCATAAGTGGAAGAGCCTCTGGTTTTGGACCATTTGAAATAGATGTAACTTGGTCCCACTAGCCAAGCTACTGGGTTGCACAGGATGAGTCCCTGATGTCCTGATACTCACATACCAAAAAAAGGGCTTGCTTGGTACTGAATGGTTAAAGAATTATATGTTAATCTATTTTGACTCTCCAACTGGAGTTCTCCCAGAGGGGAAATATTTCAGGGATCAGTAGCTTGTACAGTGCAATAGTCCTGAAATTGCTGTACAAATTTGTAGCTATTTCTACAGCTGTCTGTATTTGTAGGTAAAAAAAAGAGAGCAAACCTGATTGCCAGAATATTATGATTAATCTTCTCCTTTTGCTCTACTACAATTTGCATAAGATTTATCAGCTAGTAAATCAGATATTGCTAGGTTGAAAGGCAGTTACATTAGTCCATTGCCATGTAATGTTTCAGATGCTCCAAAATACTGGTGTCTGTCCTTACCAAACGTTATGAGAACAACCACTACATCTATATCTGGCCAAAGGAACATCTGGATTTCTGATAGCCAGAAATTATAAGTCCTTTATATTGTCACCTGCTAGTGCAGAATTAAATTTTCTGTGCTTTAAAATGCATGGAAATTGTTATAAAGAGGTTTTTTTATCAAGGATATGATTTGGCAAATGAGTATCTATCTTTCCTTGCAGAAACTCTTATGAATCCTTTTGTCTTTTGGACCTGAAATGAAATATGTTTGAAAACCTGCTGATATTGCCACATTAATTGCAATTGTTTATCTGTGAGACCAGCCTGGAGGAGAGAGGAGGGGGAAATGACTGTGAAAATTTGACAAACAGCTTTAAATATGGCTTCTTGTGTAGTTGGAAGGTTGTCATTTTCCTAGAAGGGTGGGGTTTTTTCTGTTGCCTTTGACTACATCTCTGTAGGTTCATTTCATTGGCATGCTTTGAAAGAGAAAGAGTGAGGAGAGCTTTCCTGCCAAGATGGTTTCTCCAAGTTCTTACTAATCCATACTTCATAGGAACTTTATCAGTAACTGGTTTGGGTGTGTTGGCAGTGCTTGATAGCTTTCAGCTGGGTTTGTACAGTCAAACACCTTTGCACAATCTACAGAACACTGTTCTCTTAGATCTGCTTTGTTCTTCTTTTCCCAAATAACTTCTTTTTCAGACATTGCAATGTCTGATGTTTGCTGTTCCACTGTAATAAAATTTATGGCATATCTTAGGTAATATTTAGGAGAGTAAACTCCATCCAGGTGCTGTGCTTCTTATCAGTTACAGAAGGCTCAACTTCTGGGGCACAGCAGAAGAACCTAATTAAGAAAGGAGAAGTCATCATGAAGATGGTCTGTGCTTGTGGATATTAGTCTTATAAACTGACATGTGATGAATAGATTTCTGGATCCAAAACCCAGGGTAATTTCAATGAATCATGTCATCAGACCTATTTCATCCTCGTTGCTAGTGAGGTGCTTAGCCAGCAGATCTAAAAGGTGCTGTGGCACACAGCAGTAATTGAATTTTTGGGGTAATTTCCCATTACCTATAGATGTCAACCTCTTTCAGTATTCTGAAAATTCTGCAGCTCAGCAGGAGGAAGTGGCAAAATGTTTGCCTCTGCTGAACTTGAGGATATGATGGCTTGAGAGTGGACATTTCTCTCTCTTGCAGGTCAGGCTGTGACCATGAAAATGATTTTGTACAGAGCCAAGAAAACAAAGATGCTGTAAACTGATGAGGGTAGATTGGGAATTTGGAAATCCAGGAAAGTTAAAACTGAAGGAAGCCACTAATCCTCATGTATATAAAGATTCTGAATACAAGAGATAAACTGTCCTGCATATTGACTGTACTAGAGATAGAATGTCCTAGGCTTACAGCAGGGGAGAGCCAGGACAAAGCATCAAGCAGAAGAGTTGTGTGCTGAAATAGATTGCACAGGAGGGCAGTGGAGCCTTCACTCAATGGAGATTTGTAAGAGCAGGCTGGACATGAGGTTTTAAATCCTCTTTCTGTTGGCAAAACCAGGAGATTACTGATTCTGTGTGGTGGCAGCAGCAGATGTAGCAGGCTATGTGCTGGTTTTCTAAGGTTTCTTAAGTCCCTTGACCTCCTTTCTATAAACCCATGGATTCAGACTTTCTGTGGAATTAAAATTTTGCCAAAGACATGTTGGTGAGAGGTGGTGGCTCTCTGCCTGAGGGCCTGGGAATCTGCCCAGGGCAATGTGGCTTTGAGGTCTCCTGGATGATGTACACCCAGCTGCCCAGCCGGCCCTACCAGTGATGCTCCACAGGTGACACTCCTGTGCAGCTCCATGACTGCTGTACTGCTAATGCCACCAAGATATATTGGATGGGTCATTACCATCAGGGACTCTGGTGCAGAGTGTGGTGCTAAGCACCATGTTTCATGTCCCCAAGTCTCCTGGGCTATGCCACAAACATGATGGGAGTGGTGACTACAGCACACCAGTGAAGCCTGGGGTAGTCCAGGAGGCAGAGATCACTATGAAATGGACTGACCTTCCCAAAGAACCAGCAGCCACCAAATGTGGTTGTCTCTGGTGGATACCAAAGCCCTTATATCCTTGTAAAGATATTCAGAGGCTAGAGGTGGATCAGTGAGAAGTTCAGAAGTACAGGAAGGCCTGGTTCTGAGCTGCTCCCTGATGTTAGCTCAGGCCATGGGTGTTATCTCATGCTGGAGAATCATAGAATGGCTCAGGTTGGAAGGAACCTTAAAGATCATCTAGTTCCAACCCCCCTGCCATGGCAGGGATGCCACATGCACTAGACCAGGTCATCCAGGGCCACATCCAGCCTGGCCTTAAACACTGCCAGGCATGGGGCATCCACAGCCTCCCTGGGCTGTGTACCCCCAAGCTGTCAGTTATATCAGAGGGGAGAAACATGCTCACCTGGGGCCAAAAAAATACTTTTAGCTGTCTTTACAGCTACAGACCAAAGTCTGTTTTTCTTCCTAGTTTTGTCATTCCTCTTTAAATTTGACCATTACTATGAATAATGTAAATGAGCATTTGCCACCTGGGGTAAGGCTAACTAAAATGTTAAATGTGACTTTAAATGGCCTGTCTACCACCACTTCCTCATGATACAAATTACAGCCAGTGCTTGTTTAACTAGAAGGCTGCTTCCTGCTGCTTTGCAGCCAGAGCTGTATGGGCTGGGGATGTGAGCTGCATGCCACAGTTAGCAGTGACTGATGGATGGGTGCAGTTATCACTAAGGGTGTACACGTGTATAGTAATCTTTGAAGAAGATTACAAAGTGCAATGTCAAGGTGAAAAAGCTGAAACATCTCTGAAGAGGTAGCAACTCCTTTTGGATCCTTTCACTGCTGCTGCTTTGCATCATCAGCTTCTCCTTCTTTCTTACAATCTGTAGCTTTTAATTCATGTATAGGGAAATGATGCTCAGTGGGAGAGGCTCTAAAATGGTTCTCAGTGTTTCTGTGGAGAAGAAGATTCATGTCTCTTCAAAGGGAGTTGTGAAAATGCTTTTGTCAATATGCATGAAGCAAATGAAGAAGCAGAGATGTTTAATAGGTTGCTTGTAGAATGAAGATACTGTTTCCCTCCAAGACAGGCTTTAGCAATGCAGTTCCTCTGGGTGTGACTTCTTTTTTCCCCTGCCTCAAGAGCAAGTGCAGTGACACCGGTACCTCTGCAGACCCTGAGTGTCACAGGGTGCTGAAGGGGACTGACTGTGGGCAGGATTTGCAATTGTGCTGACTTTGCCCAATCCTCTGAGTCTTCTGTCTTGTTCCTGCCATCCCTCCTCTATTCCACATCTCACTTTAAATCTTAGAGCCACAGACACACACAAATCACAGTTGTGCATGGCAGGGAAGAGTCTACAGACATCAACTGAGGCAATAAAGGGTCTGACTGGATATGAAGACCCAAACATTTCCCCTAGCAGGACAGTGGGTCCTGTTATAGGGAGGGTTGTACTATCTCCACTTTTAGAAGGTTCCCAAACCCAGTTCAGGTAAAGCACTGAGCAATCTCATCTGCTCTCATTGTACACCCTGCTTTGAAGCAAGAGGTTCTTCCAGCCTGGATCACTGTGTGACTCTAAATCCTTCCCTGTCTCAGAGGTTGCAAGGACTCTTTGGAGGGGTTGGGCTGGAGGTTTCTGTTGCACAAAGGGACTATACATGGTCATTCTGGTCCCAGGTGTAAAGATTTGACTGTAGGGTATGAAACCAAAGGGAACCAGCAAAAGTAGTACAGGATAACACAGGATGGGAATCCTCTTGGAAGGATACTGGCTATGGAGTTTCTCCAGTGGGAACTCTAGACAGCCTGAGGAACCCAACCCTTGTCTGTCAGCCTTGTCTTTGCATGGGAGCTGAGCAGAATTTCCTATGTCTGTGTGCATGCTGAGCAAACCCTGCTGCAACATGCAGAGGAAGCTATGGGAATACCTGCAACAATGTGCTCCCTGTTCCTCTCTAAATCTGCCCAGTCCATCTGTAGCATGAAGACATCACCATCAGAATGGAGGAAGGGCTGCTAAGCATATCCAGGCCTCCCATCTTCAACCAAACTGCAAATTTAGTCAGGTTCACAGAGGGAACAGTTGATCTGTACCCTAAAGAACATGATCAGCCCAATGGGGTCAGGAGCTTACAGTACACTGACACAGAGGGGAAAGCAAGCATACCTGTGCATGTTTTCTGCCCACTCTGCTTCTGGAGTGGGGCTTCCCTTCTCTGTTGCACCTCCCTCTCTGGGGCAGATACTCTGCTTCTTCACTATGCAATAGGCTGGAGACTTTAAGGAGAGCCTGGGTGACTTGGACACCCCACTTGATTGAATTGGGCTTCTTTAGGTTTTCTGAAAGTTCCCTGTTGCTTGTCTCCATTTAATACAGTTGTTTAGATATTATATACTTGAATTCCTGGCAGCAGAGTGGCATGCAGGCAGTAATGCTCTACATAGGTATGTCAACCCCAGGTGAGTTTGTCTGCTGAGGCTCCCATCCTTTTTCTGTTCAGAAAGGACTTCACAGGCAAAAGGGAAGGAGGAGCAGAGCTTGGTATGGAAACTGCCTTCCCTGTTAGTGAGTCATCAAGACCTCAAAAGAAATTGTCATGAATGCTGGTAAATCAATGTCCTAACAGAGGGAGCAGAAGATGGAGTACTAGTTAATGGCTGCTACAGCCCACCCACAGGCATTAGAAAACAAATTGGGCAGCTTCTCCAGCAGCCATCTGTCATTTTGGTGGTGAGAAAAGACTCCGCACTCCTAGCAGACTTCAGTCTGAGTGGTGCTCATGCAGCTGCTGCTAAGACACTTTTGTCACTTCTGACTCTTCTCACTGACAGAATAAAAAGTCAGAGGCTGGCATCCAGTGGGGAGACACTGGTGAAAAAAAGAGGTGATTGTAAAACTGATATTTACAGTGTAACTGTGATTGGAACAGGCTTCTTATCTGCAAGTTCCAAACCAGAGGCTATTCCCTGGATGGTTTAATGTTACCTGGTTCATGGCATTGCAGATAATCTTAAGGCACAGTGGTAAGGAGTTGGAAGTAAAATTGCAGAGCACACAAGGGGTTTGGAAGTGTTTCAGCTTCTCTCATAAAGTCCCCACAAAATCACAGTCAAAAAAAGGGCTACTGTCACTGAGAAACCAGGAGCCTGATTTAGGGGGAGTGTAAGGCAACCAGAAAGGAAAAAAGTTTTCAGGTTTCTGACACATAACAAATGGGAGAAAGGGAAAGATGATGGTTTGTAAAGCAGGACCTGGAAGTTCAGAGAGAGGAGGAGTAACAAAAGCTGAAATCTACATCATCAGCAAGACAATTGAAAGACCTAGGGGCGGGAGACACTGAAGGTATATTAAAAGAGAAGAAATATTTAGCAAAACTGCAGCAGTCCATTCCTAGGAAATGGGAACACTGCCAGTGAAAACAGAGAAGAGACCATTTTCAGTAGATATTTCTATCTTCTACTTGAGGAAAGGCAAGATGATATTTCCTTTTCATATGAGAATGCAACTTTTTCATCTGTCACAAAAAAGTGTGTTAAGTCTTAGGTACAGGAGTTACACTTCTTGAGTTTGGTAAATATAAATAACTTGCACCCTTGTAATGATCCTGGCCAAAGACAGATGTCATGGGGGTTTGGTTGGTTGGTTGTTGTTGTTATTGTTATTGTTCTGTTTTTCAAAATACCTAGAACCCTAGGAGGGTTTCAAGGCACTAAAGGGAACTGAATGTTCTAGAATTTGAAAAGACAAAATGGATTGATCCATGTCAATAAAATTCAGGTAAATGTAAGTCAACTCCATATCAGACTTGGACAAAACCAAAGCAGGACAAATACATGAATCCTGTAATAAACAGTTAAAATATGTGAGTTCTTTAATACTGCTTCCTAGTGGCTTGTGGAAAATAGATCTTCTTAGACCAGCCTTTTGAAAGTATTACAAACTTATTTGATTTAATTTAATAGTGTTTGTATAATATACTTTTACTTGGTAGCATGGAATATTCTGACTGAGGAACAATTCAAGATGACCTTCATGCCTACTAAGCTTTATAGCTTGCTGATAGATGTTGAACTGTAAGAGCAGCTAAGAGACCTGAGAGACAACCTGATGTTACTGAACAAAGCTTGCAGATGTCACAGCAGCTATGGGTTTATATATAATGAAAAAAAGATCACTATATATATATATTTGGGAATCTCACTCTCAAGAAAAAGTTCTTTTCCCTGTTCCAGTCCCAGGAGCTTCCTTGGCTGGCAGAGGCAGACAGTCATGGTCTCCAGAGCTAGTCCTCTGCAAGGCTGGACTTGAGCAGGCAGCACATGCTGTGCACAGTCCCTAGGACTTGAATCAGGAGCCTGAACTGGGGGTGAATCTGAATCACTGAGCTGACAGAGCTCTGGGGAAGGAACAGCAGCTATGGGCCCTGTGTTGAGTTGGTCAGAGTCATAGTGCTACTTCTGGGTCCACTGGATGCCTCACTTCTCTTTGGACACCCTCTCAGGCCAAGAGCACCTCCTGCTCACCATCATGGTGTTTGCAGCTGCAATGAGCAGGGATTGATTCTCTGCTGCCTCCAGGGCTTTGCTCTGGCAGGGAAAGGTAGAATGGGGGAAGCAGCATTGAAATGTCACTGAAAGGACTGGAAATTGTGCTATTGTTGAGTGAGTCTGGAGCTTTGGAGTGAAATGAAGAAAAGAAGGACTTTTTCCCTTTATGTGTGGCTGCATGAGGATCCAGTCTTGGTGACAGACTTCATTTCAACTAGGAAATGTATTAGAAGCAGCAAGATTTAGTGAATGTAGGTGGACATGTTAAAAATGTTTAGGTTAAAAAATGGCAGCCAAATCTTCAGCAGTAGGAATAATGAACACCTAGAAAAACCTTTCTAAAAGTGTGCTTGGACTCTTGACTGCTAGCAATTTGGAAACTCAAGCTAGCTGTTGTAGTCCAAGGTAGGAAGTGCTGCAGACAAGAACAGAGCAAACACTAAGGCCTGTGTTAGGCAGGAGAACATCTCAGTGATTGCAGCAGTCCTTGGTTGGTGATGTGAAGGGTAGTGTGAAGCCAGGCAGATGCAGTAGTAAATGAACTGCTCATCTGAATGAATTCCCTTTACCTACTTGAATTATGAGGCTAGGATGCTTCTCACTGTGATGACACTCAAACTTGGCTCATCCTCATCAGTGTCTCTGATGTGCTCTGTGCCTATTTGCAGAATCTCAGGGGATGCTAATCAAGTTTTCATTTCATCTCCTAGCTAGCAGCACTTTTAAGGAGGCACTAAGGAATATTTCAACACATCATCTCTCTTCATTTTTGGGGGAGGTGATGTGGGACAGTTTTAAGTCACCAGTTAGTACCCAGCAGTAGATCTTGAAGACAGTTGTCTTTCCTGTTCCAGTAGAAGTAGCAGTAGAATGTTCCTGTGGGAGCTAAATGAAAATTAAATAAGAAATTCATCCTTTTTTTTTTTTCATCCTCAGAAAATTAAATTAACAAATGTCTCCTGAGCAAAGAACTTAGTCATTTCTTATTGTCTAGAGAGCCAAACTGGTGAGGCAATGTTCCCCCTGTGATCAATATTCTCAGCTGTTACCAGTTTGCTTGTGTTTCTTGGCTCTGTAAATCCTTAACAATGTAAATATCTAACTCCCAATTTTTAGCAGCTCTCATCACCATTATTTTGCAAATCCAGGTTAGCTTCTTCAGAGCATTATTTCAATGCAACACTGAATTTAGCTCTGGTCTGCCTTCTTCCATCTTCCACATAGGCAATTTTTTCATGGGAAAGGTGTCTGGACAATTCCTGAGCTTGATGTTTGCTTGTGGAAGGGTTTTTTATAGCCTGTGTATTAGAGAGAGATGATGATGCTTCTGTTGGTGTTGGAAAGTAAGAAGATAAGAAATCATCTGTAGTTTTCTTAGGATGACAGTCAGTAAAAATAAAGAATATGGTAAGTAAAGCAAATACTGTGGAATCTCAAACTGCTTAGACACAGATGTGCAGTTCAGCTACTAACACCTGCACTGTGTTTAGTTGCATGATAAATATGTATGTAACAAGCTAGCCCCTCCTTCCTTATTACCAAGCTTTAATGAAAGTACTGCAAAAAAAGAAGTATCCTCCTGGCCACCCTCACCTCACCCTCACCCTCACCCCTGCTTGTGGATTCAGTGGGCAGTATCTGTCATATAGGTTTGCCAAAATTGATCATTTGATTGGCTCCTCAGAGCCTGTAGCCCCAGTTCTGCAAATTCAGTGGGGTTGGGCTTAGGACTGGTTTTGCAGCTGTAGGGCAAGTCCCCTAAGAAAAGCTGAGCATATGCTTGACTTTTTGCAGTGAAAGAACCCAGAGAGTCCCCCAGCAACACATGCTTGAATGTGCTGATGCTCCATTTTAGAGCTTAATTCTGTAACCTGCATTATAAATTGCTATCATTTGATCCCAAGGTCAAGTGATAAGGCATCCTCAAAATACCTTGAAGAACCAGGAAACATCATTATAGCTACTTCTGTACATCTCAGATTCTGCTGGGAGGTGCTTCTTCCTGGATGCTCTTGTCCTGAAGTGCTGTGGAGGAGAAGGCAAGCAGGAGATGAGCATTTGAACTCTTACCATCTCACTCAGCCCACACAGGTTAACTGAAAGATGGGGAAAATGTTATAGGTACCAGTTTGACAGGCACCTATTTAACATGCACCAGTTGCTGCTCCTCTTTCTGGGGCAGGCAGAAACCATTCCTGCCAGTCCTTCCCAGGTAGGAGTGCAGCAGTGAATCACTCCTTGATATCACAGTATGTTAGGAGTTGGAAGGGACCTTGAAAGATCATCTAGTCCAACCCCCCTGCCACAGCAGGATTCCCTAAGACTAGGTCAGTACAAAGCTTCCCTGACCAGGAATTGAACCCAGGTACCAGCAGTGAGAGCACAGAATCCTAACCACTAGCCCATGTGGTTGGACAATGGACCCTGGCTTGCCACTAAATCTTAACACTCTGTCTGCTTTGCTTTTCTTTTTGTTTTTTGATTCACAATATTTGCTGGGTTTTTCCTCTAGTAAGTTCACATAACTTCCACTGGGAATTTTGGACCACATCCTGCTGCCTCTTCAATTTGGATGAAGCAGCTTAGTTTCAGTGCAGTTTAACATGTGCAACATAGAATGAGAGCAGGCTCTAAACCTTCTGAATCACACCATTATCCCTTAACAGCATTAGGTGCTGTAGCCAGCCATTAATCACTCCTCATTCTCAAATTATGAATTGTTAATGAGAGTGCAGAAGAAACAGAATACAAATGAAAAGTGGATTTCATTATTAAAGCAATTTTAACTTCTTCTCTGAAGATAAGAAAATAAAGCCTGATAGCCTATAATAGAATATAATTATGAATCTTCATCATTAACCTGAAATTATAAATGTATATACATTGTTCTCACAAAGAGCAAAATTATTCAAGCTTCTCCTTATGTTGTATTTCAAACACAAGAAAAAGCATGGCAAGCCTTTTCAAAAACTGATCAGTAAGCCAAAATTGGCTGGGCCTACTGGCCTGAAGTAGCAATTTACTCTTTGAGTAGTCTCCATGATAACAGTGGAAGGGTTTTTTTCCTGGAATGATACTATTTGATATGTAAAAAAGTATCAGATTTCAGCTATAAATTACTTGATACCCTTGAAATAGTTTAGGTCACTCTGGGAGTTCCCTTTGGCCATACATAAGAAGAGGTCTCAGCATAGTCTTTAGATGCTTTGTATGAGTAAGCCCAGTGTAAAAGAAGTACCAACCTTCTTTCTGAGCATGATTAAACTTCTGTAGAGTCTACACTGCTTCTTAAAGCATTTCAAATGTTCTCCTTCCTAGAGTGATGAAGGATTTGTTATGAACACAGCAATAGTTTCAGTGTTTGCAGCTGGAGGGAACACAACCCAGCAAAGAAGCATTTCCATTCCATTGCATACACACTCCCATGTGCAGAGGTCACATTCATCACAGCAGGTGTTCCTGCACTTCCACTGCCATGAACCAGAGCCTGGGGGAAAGATTCCATGGGAAAGGAAGGGTAACAGCAATACATGAGCCTGGGAGGAGATCTACAGTAAAAACAGATTAGGCAGACTAGGCTGCTGTAATAAAGAGAACCAAAAGAGAGAAAGAAAAATGATGGATAAAGATAAGAGGAGCTTACACTAGACCTGCAGGATGGAAAGAGAGGGCAGAGCACCCCCTGTTTTTGCTGGTTCATAAAGAGCCTGGCATAGTCATCATGGGAGGGTTTTAATGACCCTGCTGTTGACTAGAATAAAACTTACTGAATGATTGGGGAAGGATGAATGTTTCTGGTGGTTATTTCAGGACTGTTTTCTTACTGCTTTTTCTTCAGCAATCAATAAGATCAGAGGCTGTAGTGGTTGGAAATGAACACTAAGTGACAAAAGATAGAGCCTTCATCTGAGGGAAAATGGTCACTATACCATTGGATTTGTCTGAGGTACTTATGAGGAAATGTTCACAGAGCAGCACAGAAACATTGGATTTTTAAAAGGTAGATGTGAGGGAATGTGAAAAGGCTGGGATGAAAGTGATTGAAAGAACTATTGTCCCAAAATTCCACTTGGGAGCAGTAGGATCTAGAGCCTGTGAAGAGGAAGCTTTTCATTATAGAAGTCCTTTTACTGTTAATGGAGGCAAAGGAAGTCACCTTTGTTGAGCAGGAAAATTAGTGTTTAATCAGGTGCCAGGTTAGAAGGGTGGAAATTGAATGAATAGGGTGAGGGTGGATATTTCACCATGGACTATCATTAGGAACATCTTCATGGACCAGCAGTGACTTCAGCCTACATGGGTCCTCCAGAAAATACAGAGACTCTGGGGGATTTATATGACACCAGGAACAGCTCATCTGCTGCTCCCTGTGCCCCTACTCCCTTTGAGGACTTCAGCTTCCACCTCCTGCCCTCAAATCTACATTGAGTGGAGATTTTGTAGCCTGCAAGGTGCAGCCTTGGGCTTTATTACCTTTACAGCAGATTCTCACCCTTACCTGCAGCCCTCTGCTTGCCTTTTTCAGCTCTCTCTTAACAGAGACCTCTGGGACCAGCTGTTTTGTCTCCTCAAGGAGAGCAGAGAGAAAGAACAATTCCCTCAGCAAGTGCTGTACCTAATGTGCTGTGTCTCTCCTGCTTTGCCTTGCTGCAGAAGAAGGAGGAGGATATAGCAGAACATTTCTCAATGTGCTAAAGAAATGAGGCAAAATAGATAAATGTCCCCTTTATTAAAGCAAGTGGTGGTTAAAAAAGCAAAGTGAAAAGCTTGTAGATTTGAAAAAGCACTGAACTCTTTTTTTATGCAAGATTTCAATTTATAATAGCTAAATAAATGACTGGAAAAAAAGGTCAGAAGTTTTTCTAACAGAACCAGAAACACATAGGTGTTTATAGAGCATTATAAGACAATCAGGAAACAGGGTGGTTACCAGCTGAGGTTGTGATCAAGCTGTGTGACTCCTAAGAGCTGATCATTTTTTAACCACCTATTCCTTTTCTGAATCCTTTGCAAATCCTGTTGATAGTGCAGAACTGTCAGATGATAGAGGAGTAAGTATTGAGTGAGGTGCAGACATGCTTCTTACTGCTGGTTCTTGCATGCTGTAGCCTGCTGTGCCCCTGGCTTCTGCCAGGTGGAACTGCTACCATGGGCAAACAGGATGAGGTCGTTTTTGCTCTGCAGAAGTAGTGTGGTGATTTGGAGTAGTGGCAGGGGGAAAAGGGACATGAGTAAACTGTACTGATTTGTTGAGCAAAATACTGTCTTTGCAACTTCCACCTTGAGGGGCTGTCAGCATGCTTGAGGACTGATAGTGCTCAGCTGGGCACACTGCAGCTTCTTCACCACTGTTCCTGCTAGCAGGTTTCTGTCAAACAGAGAAAGGATGCAAAAAGGTTCACATGGGTAAAATTCACTTTCTAATTATTTCTCCTCTGAAGTCTGGCCCTCAAAGGAGTAGGAAGAGGGAGGGAGATTGCCTCTCTTCCTTTTCAGGATCAAAACACTTCATGCTGCTTTCACAGGCTTCCACCAGCCTGTGTTCTCTTTTGTCTCCCTCAGTGGTGTCTACATCAGGCCCTGTGTTCTCTTCATGGCTATCTTAATGTTTTGTCAGAGCCACCAAATCTTCCCCCCCTCCACCCCCAAGGCTTTGGCTGCCTCTTATCAAGGTCAGCTCTGATATGATGCAGCTGTAACCTGGGACCAGGCTGCTTGGCAGAGCTTGGGGAGACTGAGTTAGGACATGACTTGGGAGGAGCTTAGGAGCTCTATTTAAGCTCAGGCCCTCTATCCAGGGCTTTGGCTGTGCTCAACCTCAAGTTTTACTGATCCCAGCTTTGCCTTGTTAAATTGACTCTCTGGCTTGACCTTGGACTTGCCTCTTCCCTGCAGGCTGGTTGCTGCTGGGCTGTCTTTGGGGCTCTGGGACTGTTTCCTCTGTTGAGGAGGATACTGCCCTGTGTCTGCCTTGTTCTTGTCCTCCTTGGCTCCCATCCACTTGCTGAGCAGCCCACTCATGATGCACTTGGAGAAGACCCAGGTAGGAAAAACCTGTCTGAGATTTCATCTTTTGTTTTCACCTTTGGAATTTTCAGTGCTTGCTTTGGTTTGTGATAAGAGACTGAGAAATGGAGAGGGCTACCCATGCATTTTCTTGGTTGTATTTTGAGATGTTTGTGGTATGGAATGACTCCTCTTCCTGTTTGCATCTTCAATGATTCTCTTTAACAAAAAATATGCTAGTTTTGGGCTTTGCCTCTCTCCTTGTTCTGAATTTTTTCCTTCTTTGCCAAAAGAGAAAGAATGAGATATTTCTGGGCTAGTCTTGTGGAACAAACAGCATTTTGTGCACCAGCAGACAGTCCCACCATCTGTCAGGCAATTAGCTGTTCTCACTGAGGTGTCTCTGCTCTGTGCTCCCTAGAAGGGGACTCAGGAGTATACTCTTCACTCCTTGGGCAGACATTGGTCCTCCTTGGACAGTCTCTTGGTCCTCAGGTGGTTGATAGCAACTCCATGTGCAGCCAGGTGTAATAAAGGTAACTGATTGTGTAATGCCTGCTTACTGCTCCAAACCCCTGCTTCTCTGGCTCAGTCCTGCTCAGTGTGGGATGGTGTTCCTCAGCTCCTGCTGTGTGCCAGTTCAGGATTTAATGCAGTGGTTTCCAAACTGGGCATCAGGCTGTACACAAGTGAAAATCCATCAGGTTTCCCTGGGTGCTGTTGTAAAGAGACATGAGCTACAACCAGTGTGTCCTGAAGAGGCACTTAACAATGGTGATAGGGAGGACTGGAAAGGCTGAGGCAGTTTTTGAGCCTCTTTTATTTATTTGTTTATCCTACAGCAGGCAATATGTGTGCAATGTGGAGGGACTACTGATGGGTGGAGTGGCAACTCCACTTGTCCTTGGCCTTCATTCTGTTTTCCCCCTAAATCTGCAGTGGGTCTCTTACAGGCCACAGGTTTCTGCCTCCTGTCTCCTCTCTTCTGCCATTCTCTGCAATCTCAACAGCTTTCTACTTGGAAGGCTCAGTGGAGAGGGCTGCCTTTTGTGGCTGGTTATTACATGGAAACAAGTCAAGCACCACTTTTAATTACAGATGCTGCTTTGGAAAGTGTTTTAATTGTAAGGCAGCTTTCCAGGAAAGAGATCTCTTTAAATCAGACTTAAGTGATCATAGGCAGGTAGCTAATCCTTGGGCTTGGGGATTTGTGGGGTTTGGATTTTTGTTGATGTGCTTGGTGGGTTTTTTATTTTTTAATATCTAGGAAAGCCAGTTGTTCTAACATGTAAAATGAAACTGTAGCTTGGCAAAGTAAATCCTTATGAAATACTAACCTTCTATTTATCTAGCCCTTCCTTTGGATGTTCCACTTCATGCTTGTTCATTATTGTTTATGATATAGAGTGGAAACTGAGTGGCTTCATACAAATAATTCTTTTAACCCCCCTGTTCTCAAATGGTAAATTTCTTCTTGTCTTCAAATATTTCCTAGCCTCAATCTGCCAGAGACTTTAAATATAACAATAGTCCATAACTGAATCTTCTGTAGACTTGAGATAGTGGGGAATATTTGTTTGAATGTAGCATTTCCATCCCCATACCACAGCAGTTTATAAACCCACATTTTTGATGAAGAATGGTGTAAACAGGAAAGTAGTAATGCTTATCTGAGTAGAGTTTTGGCTTATTGAAGTGAGAGGAGGAAGCCTCACCTGGATACTGCCAGCTCTTGTGCTCTTTGGAAAGTTTGCACAACCCAGCTCCTGTTTTCCACCTGTTTGTGCACAGATATGGACAACAAGGTTCTCTGTTTCATTATATTGTCATCAGAGGATATGAGCCTCTGTCTCAGGGTGGATAGTGAACTCATGAACTGGCTTATGAACAAAAATGTGTCCCAGAAGAATCTGGACAAAATTGCAGAGCATGATTTAATGTAAGAAAGAGGGCAAGCACTGAAAGGTCAGCATGATGACAGATGATATTTCACTCTACTTAGAGTTCTGCAGCTGTTTGCAGTTGGAGGAGGGTGATGGGGGAGGGAAGGACAAATCCCAGTAGTAGTATATCAAGAGACCATGTCAGCATGCATGTGGAATTGCTTGCTTATGGAGGTGTCCACATGGCACCTAGCAATGCTTGCAGAAATGCTTCCATTGGCTCTACAGCCCTGGCTTTGTGCTTTCCCAAGGTGCAGGTAGCATAATGCAGATTTATGGAGAGGAAGGGAAGCCAAACCAGGCTAAAAACTTTCTTCTTTCTTCCTTTTCCCATGGTTCAAAATGATTGCCATGGCACAGTGACAAAGGAGATGCCTTGCAGCCTCTTAATGCCACTGGAGCAGTATGGTATGAGAGGTACAAGGCATACCAAGCTCAACTGATGGTGGGACTAAGAGAGGTCTTCCTCTCAGGAGTTGACATGGGGGTAGAGTCCTAGGTTTACCCATCACCAACCAGCTTTCCTATTTCAAGGAGGCAAGAAGCAAGTGTATTGTCCTGCATGCCATGCCTGCATACTCAATCCAAGGTTTAGGAAGCTATCCCATGGCCAGGAGAGAGGGTGTCTCTCAAGACCTTGCAGAAGACCTTGCTTCAACCTTCCCTGTGTCCCATCAGGGTCTCCTGCAGCTTTGTCTCAACCTCTGCAATGCTTTCAAAGAAACTGCTATCATTGTTCCCTTAGGGCAAGGGAATCATAGCAACCTGCAGCACCTGGGATCTGCCTGCAACAGCTGAGGTGACTTAGTGTGGGCTGCAGGGGTTTCTGAGGGCTGTTCATGGAAGTAGTTTGTGCTCTGCAGTGTCTCAGTTCCACAGGGGTTTTTATGCACAGCTTGTTTGACATCTGATTTCTTAGGGAAGAACAGATCACTCTGCATTTGGGTGAGGCTGCACAAGTGATTCTTTTTTCCAATTATCAGTGTCTGTCTTTGTCTGCAAAATCTGGTGATTTTCATAATCATCAAAACAAATTACATCTTTTTAAGACAGATTAATTAAGGGGAAAGGCACAAGTTGGTGTGGTAAATCACTCTTGCAAAGATGTGGCTTTCCTGTGCTGCTCTGACTTGTGTAGCTTTTATCATTATCATAATTGAAAATGCAGAAGACATTAACTCTTGAACACCCTCAGAAGTTATTAAGCAAAGAAGACACAAATTATTCTAAATTCCCCTGATTCCTCTTATGTAGAACTTTTTCCCCTTCATTCTTTGGAATGGAAGTAGGGTGGAAAACACACTACAGATATCTCAAGCAAAACAATGTATTGTGAATTACTGCATTTTAGAAAGGAAAATAAAAGCCCCTGCCAGTGGTTGAACATCTAACCCTGCTCAAATGTTTTTACAAACTCTAAAAGTGATTTGTGGAATGAAAGCTCTGGAGGCTTCTCTTGAGATTCTTGGTTTATTCTTGGTGTTCTGCAAAATGCTTTCATAAACTTTGATTTTCTTAATGCTTATGGCCTTATATACAAGCAGTAGCTCAGCTTAGGGCAAACAAGTATCTTTAAAGGTGGTTTCCCCTCTTTAATTTGTGTCATTGTATTTGATGGACATGGTATGAGAACCAGGGCATATCCCTGGCCAGTGGGCAAAAGGAAATCAGCTGACAAAGATAAGAGTAACTTGATGTGCAAAATGCAAACAGAGATCTTGGACTGGCACATGCCACTGGTGTGGTCACCCACCTGCCTGTCTAGTAAAGGCAAGTGCATATCATATGGTCTCATTTTGTCAAGTAGGAGTTGGAAGGCATGGAGGATTGGGTGTTGTCCTAGGATGGGTCTATCTCACCAGCCACCATAGTCAGATTTGGGATGGGAAGGTTCCCCATGTGCCATCTGTTCTGCTTGGTGTGGGAAGTGAAAGGCAGTGTCTGCATGTTTGCAGGGTGAGGAGTCTGATCCCCTCAGAGGAGTGGGCTTCACATCTTTCCTGAGCAGCTCTTGTCAGTTAATGAAGCTCTCTTGATGTGAGACTGCAAAACCTTGGCCTCTTCTGCTTGTGTTTTGGTGTGGTTGGTCCCTGTTTGTGAGTGAGAGCCTCTCCAACAGGGTCAGTCACAGAAACCTAAGGCAGGAGGTCAGTCCTGTGTTTGGCAGGTCATAGACCATGTGCCAAACCATGTGGGCTGCCAAGACTGAATGGCCAATTGGATGTAGCTAAAGCAAAAACTTTCTGGTGTTTGGGGGAATCCAGGGTCTTAAATATAGCCAGACACATCCAGGGTACAGCAAAAGCTCTCAGAATTACAGTTTTGGACTGAAGCTAAATGGAGGTGCCACATGTCTCTCTCCCTTTTTCCTTCCTTGGCAGTCTCCATATCTTTATCCTGTATGTAGACTTTGGCCTTTCCTGATTTTCTGTTGTTCTCTACTGGGTTTGTGTGTCCATTTAGAAAGGCATGCTCCTGCACAGCACCCTGTGTGTTGCTCTGAAGTGCTATCATAACAACTGCATACACTCAGAAGTCTTTGTGCATATAAGACCACTCAAAAACTATAGCTTGAAGAGATGAGTCTTACCCTCCTCCATCAGGGATCCTAAATAAGTCATGAAGCAAATGTAGTTAAGATGCAAATGTAAACTTTCTTATTTTCAGCTTGGCTTGCATTAAGCTGTTAATTTCCATTAGCATTAATGAGAAAATACACCCAAAGGTTTTCCCCAGGCAAGAGTTCTGATCCTTCTAACAAAAATTTCCTTTTTACAGTGTCTTTCAATTAAGGATATTTGTGTTTTGCAAACTTAATTAAGAATTAATTGACAATATCCCTGGAAGGAACAATAAATGGTGTTTTCCTTATTTTTCCCTCCTGGCTCTGATGCTGAAGTCTGAACTCCCTGTGCCATCATCTTCAAGTCACTGGGGACCTTGACAAGTTTATATCCAGTGTACATCCATATGTATTATTGAATGTGTCATTCCTTTGATACTTGTTTCCTGAGTTGGTGTATGAAAAAGCTGTCCTTCTTAGCCATGCCTTTCTTGTGGTTAGAAAAGAATCTTGCTTGCAGACAGCAGTTCTTTCTTATGATTGCTCTTTCTGTTAAATACCCAACAGATCTGGTCAGACTTTCACATCTACAGTTGCAGAAATAGCAGACAATTTTAATAGTTATCAACAGAAACAAATTACCTTGTGGCTGTCAATTGTGACTGATGCTATGAACAGTGCACCAGGAGATCTCCTCTCTGATTTCCTCCTGGATGTTCTCTGTCTGGATGAATAGCTGTAGTGTGGTGTAGAGTGGCTAGCTAATTTCTACATCTTCATTTGATGTAATATTTATTCCTCTCACTCAATCAAATTTGTAAACCAAATTCACAAATGATGGGGGGAGTCTGCTCTTCTGTGCAATTAGGATGATTCACCAGTGGCATAACTAATAGGAAAACAGGAAACTGAGAAATTATGCTTCTGTACTTCTGCTGGAGACTGGGAGTGGAACTTGGGAAAAGAGGTGGTAGGAAACAGAAAGAAAGAATGAGAAGGGAGAGGATCAAAATACTGAAAAGAGGCAAGGAGATGGGGAGACAGTACACTGGAACAAGAGAAGTGATTGCAACACAAAGTCTGGGGAAGCTGTTTTCCATAGAGAAAGATAAAATAATGAAGAAACAAGTAAGAAAAATATTTTGCTTTCTACAGAGGGAAGGAGATGATGGAGAAGGAACTAACAGAGCTGGGCACATCTGGGTGGTAGTGGTGGGGGAGTGTGTGTGCTAACTGTGCAGGTGTCCTCTCACTGGGTTCTCCACAGGAAAACCCAAGGTGCTGCAAATGCCTTGCAGCTATGCCCAGACACTTGTGAGACCCCACCTGGAATACTGCATCCAGTTCTGGAGCCCCTATTACAAGAGGGATATGGGGGTGCTGGAGTGAGTCCAGAGAAGGGCCACGAGAATGATCAGAGGACTGGAGCACCTCTGCTACGAGGACAGACTGAGAGAGTTGGGATTGTTCAGTCTGCAGAGGAGAAGGCTCCGAGGAGACCTTCTTGTGGCCTTCCAGTATCTGCAGGTGGCTACCAGAAAGCTGGGGAGGGACTTTTTAGGAGGTCAGACAGTGATAGAACCAGGGGAAATGGGTGTAAGCTAGAGGAGGGGAGATTTAGGTTAGATATTGGGAAGAAGGTCTTCACTGTGAGGGTGGTTAGGCAATGGAACAGGTTGCCCAGAGAGGTTGTGGAAGCCTCATCCCTGGAAGCTTTTAAGACAAGGCTTGATGGGGCCCTGGGCAACCTGATGTAGTGGATGGTGTCCCTGCCAGGCAGGGGGTTTGGAACTGGATGATCTTTGAGGTCCCTTCCAACTCTGACAATCCTATGATCCTATGACAGGAATCTGCATTATCACCACCAAAGGCAACAGGAAGAGCTAGTGTGTTAGGAAACTTGTAATCCACCTTTCTTGTATTTGAGTCTAAACATAATAGCTGAGGCTTATCTGTGCAATTATTGATGTTAATAACTTATGATTTTAGCCTCTCAGTATAAAAGCAATATGGACACCTCCTGTTTTTAAGTGAAAGCTTCAAGGATTTGGTCCACCCTGCTCTTCTAATTTTTTTTTGCCTAGTGCAGTGACTCCAGGTACAAAGAATCATAGAATCACCAGAGTTGGAAGGGACCTCAAAGATCATCTAGTTCCAACCCCCCTGCCTGGCAGGGACACCATCCACTAGATCAGGTTGCCCAGGCCCCCATCCAGCCTTGTCTTAAAAGCTTCCAGGGATGAGGCTTCCACAACCTCTCTGGGCAACCTGTTCCACTGCCTAACCACCCTCATAGTGAAGAACTTCCTCCTAATATCCAACCTAAATCTACCCATCTGAAAGATGAACTCTGGAAGGGATTCCAGATTGCTGACATTTAACTGTTGGATTTTTCCTCTTTCTTCCTGGATAGATTCAGTTACTGAGCATCCAACATAACCTCTTGGCTGCTACTGATTAATGTTAACTAAGGGGAATTTGCATTGGATAAAGGAGTCCCAAGGACAGAAATCTGAGAAGAACAGAAGTTAGTTGTTGAATGCAGGGAAAGCTGATAATCAGTTTACATAGCTTTTAGTTTGAAAATGATGAGGCAGAGTTGAGAGCAAAACTTTTGTGGGATCCTACCCTTTCTGTAGCTCTGGATGAATATTAAGTGAAACATCTTAATTTGCATCTTTGCATCTTAAAAATAAAAGAAAAAAATAAAATCTCCACCTTCTTTTCTACCTGCAACTCTCTTCATTCAACTCATTTGAATTTTAAAGTCTTCTTTGGAGAAGAAACAATTCCAAACTGTAATAAACATGTCACTCTGCAGTTTTGTGCTGCTTGGAAGTTGCTAATCCTTTTATGTCACCCTTTGTGAGGATGATCCCTGCCTACTCCCATATATTGATTAAAATTAAGCATTACACAAAACCTTTATAATTTCAAAGGATTATCTTTTTATGTGTTTTCTCTCTACATTCTTCTTTTCAATTATCTTCTTTGTACCCCAGCTGATCTTCTTATTAGCTCTCTTTTTCCTTTTTCTCCTTTAACAGGAAAGTTGTACAGTCAATTGATTCCTTTTTTTGCTTGTATTCAGCTTTTAAAAAGCATGCCAATGGGCACTTCCAGGGCACAGTATTGCAAATAAGTATGGAAGTGGACATCTCTAGCTATGTCATGCAGGATAAGGAGCCTAAATCCATTTATGCATATACTGATTAATAGGGATAATCACAAAGAACATGTAGATTTTCTGTGCCAAGCCATTCTTTGTCTTCCATTGGTTTATACCTAGGCAGCTTTCTTAGCTTGGGTGGCTGTCCTCATACAAAGAGAGAGATCTCTTCTGGGATATGGAGTGTTTTTGTTTGCTTTGTCTTGGTTTTGCACTGTTGAAGACACAAATTTATTAACTGCATCATTTCTGAAGAATCATGACAAGCAGAGGATCTAGGTCATACTTGAATTTGGTCTGGCTGGCCAAAAACATATGTATTATTTCCCTAAGGGACACTAAATGCCATTTGTAAAACTCCAGTTACTAAACCAGCCAGTTTCTAGAGGCAGCCCAAGAGCACATAATTTGTGAAACAAACTCTAGTGAACTACCTGGGCACATTTCTTCTAACTCACCAGCCCCTGCAACCCTGGGGTTTGCTTCCTACTTTAAAAAAGTGCTTGTCTGATACCTACTGACTCCTTAAAAGCAAGCATGTTGCACTGACTTCAAATTTACACCAGATAGTTTTTTCTTGCACACCAGTTGCAACTAGGTCTACATTAGTCCTTCTGGATTGACCCTCCACCATGTTTCAAACTTTGGAAAAGGCAATCAAGACAACCCAAAAATGGTAATCCAGCCCTTTACCCACCTAACCTTGGCATGGTGATTCTGTGTAGGTACAGCCAAGTCACCTAGTGGCTCTGAACCCTGACACTGTTTGAGCCAAGTTGTGGCTAAGAGATTGAAGATTTGGGAATTGATCCTGCCAGACCACTAACAGGGCTGGTAACTTCTGGTGTCAAGTTGGGCAAGGAGCTGTATTTGGCAGGTGGAAGGCAGTAACTATCCTGAAAAAGAGCAGTCATACAGCTAAGAAATGCTCTGTAGCAAATTCTGAAAATGATGGCAACCAAAGAGAATGTTTCAGAAAGACAAGTAATCAAGGGCATGCTGCAGGGACTACCTGCTATCTGGGAGTTTGACTGCTGTGGTCTAAATATATTTGTTTCTAAATAAGCAATAACCCAAATGGGAAGGTGGGGATCCTGTCAGTGGCCCATTGAAGGGCAGAAGGTGATTGGAGTAGGTAGGCTGTCTGATGTGGTTAGTAGGATACTTGCTGAAGGTGTTCTGTGTGGCCTAGACAGTCTCTCCTAGCCTCTGCTCTGGGTTTTTTAGACTGGGAATTGGTCAGACCTCTGAATTTGTATAGCATCTTGTCTTGGTGAGAGTCTCAAGGTGCTTCCATAGCATAAATAACACCATAGTGCATTCCCAGCTGTGCACAGCAATTGTGCCATGCCAACAATCAACATCCACAAGCTGGCAAAATGTCTGGAGTGCTGGTGAAAATTACCACTCTGAGTGCAAGATGAGAAAGTTATGACAAGGTTAATTATCTGTTTAAACATTCAGTTTCTGCTTTGCCTTAGCAGGATGCTGCTCACAGATTCTCTCCCAGGCTAGCATTTAATTACAATTACTATGGTTACAAGGTTAAGCAATAAACCCTCATTTGGTCTTGCAGCAGGTCAAATTATTCATTAACAACCTCTGGGCAAAGCCTAGCCAGCTCATGTGCTTAAAAACCAATTAGACTTATCCCTGGGTTTCCTAAGTCTCCCTTTGGTCTTAAAGGTTCAGCAGCAAAGTTAGAAGGAACTAGATCTGCAGTCAGTCCTTTGGGGCTACACATTTCCTTTCTTCCTTCTTCAGGGTTAATGCAGGATCCCTTCTGAGATTAGGTTCAACTTGTTAGATTCTGCAGTATGGTTTCTCTCAGTAATTAAGCATCCACTGACAAAACTGGGTCCAAAATGGCTCCTAATATCTTTTTAATAGTGTTTGTTTTTTTTTCTGGTGTCTCACCTGTAAAGTTTTTTAAGTTTATTACTGATAGTCCAAATTGTGAAACTTGAGTTTTCTTTTCTGTGCCTTCCTACCTACTTTTTGGTAGCAAGAGGTAAAGATTTTTTAATTCAGAAGTCAAAACTTTTTAAGCTAACTTTTCCATCAAAAGTTTTGATTAAGATTTTTTTTTTCTCCTAAGTTCTATTCCCTTCTTTTTGCACAAGCAAAATATTGGGGGATAGAAAAAACAACCCTGATTCTTTTCAGAACCTCATCCAGAAGGGTTGATGTTTTTTTTCTTTGCATCTGGCTTTTGGTAGATATAAAAGCATTGGTAGCAGAAGAGGCAAGCCCAAGACTCTAGAGTCCAGTGTTGTGATGGGTATGTCCCAGGGCTTCCCAGTTACTAAACACAAACTCTGTATTCTCACTTCTCCTTGAAGAACTTTTACCATTTATTTCCACTGTCATTTCTGTTAATGGAGGTCTCCAGTTCAATGGATTTTCTTCATGTGAATTTTGCCATCTGAATAGAATATATCAAATATATAAAACCACCCAAAGCTGTAAGAATGATAATAGCAGGTAGAAGCAGCTTTGAACTTGTCAGGATTGTTTCTTGAAGAGTCTGCAGGTAGCAGTGGTTAGAAGGTGTCCCATGACTCTGGGAATCAAACAATTCTGTAATGTAACCAAAAGTAAAATTACATTTTATGGGTTTACAAACAAACTGACATTTTAAAGTAATTTGAACATAATGCAAAATGGCAGCTAATTCCCTAAAGCAAGGTAGTAACTTCAGATTGTGCAAGCTGTTCAACTTCAATGTGACAAACAATGCTGCTGTAAAAAAACTAGATGGTGAGCTATTAGATTCCATCCCTGTGAGCTCAGAGTACCCAGCTCAACAGGAGCTGGGAGCAACACAGAACTGGCACTGGCCTGCTTTGCTTCAGTGTTGCAGTGGGGATTTCCTATTCCAGTTCTGAAACTGCAGTTAAACAGGGCAAGCAAACAGCTGATTTTTAAAGGATCACTGACCTTTTCTATAGGGATGACCTGTTGATGGTGACAGTGAGAGCTTGGGCTTGGCAAGCTTTGCCTGCACTCTAGAGCACAAGCAAAACTAGAGCATGTCTGACAGTGAGTGCAAAGTGAAGAGGAGCAGCCTAGCATTGGATTGCAATTCTAGATAAAATTAAATGGAAGGGATGAGGAGAATGTGATTCCTGAGGCATCCACTCAGCACTGTGCAGTCTGAAGGGAGCTATTTGAATTCCCCTAGAAAGAAATCTCTTCCTGACTGTACTGTTGTGCATTTATACTTCAGATGCTGTGTTTCTTTTATTGTTTTTGCTTGACAGAATCAGTCAGAGCTTTGTCTTATTTCCTAAAACCACATGTTCTATTTCTCACATGCTTCCCAAAGTGAACCTGTCATGTTGGCTGGCAGTCTCAGAGACAGAACCAACTCCTTTGCTCTTTCTCTGGATGACAATGTTGAACCCAGAAATTACGTTGCCGTCTCTCGTGTCATGAAGTTCCTCCTGTGCCTTTCAGATGCTCCCTCACTTCTGTTATTGACAGAAAGTACTAGATTACTTGTGCCCTGGGGGACCCTCAACCTCTCTTCTGTGACTCTCTCTGCATCAGCAAGCAGAACTGTACAAGTGGAGTGGATCTGTGCAGGGAAGCAACCAACACTGAGAAGCAACAATCTGTGTTTGCTCTGGGGAGAAGGGAAGTTACTGCCTGTTTTCTCAGAGAATTTTTATGAACTGAATGGTCACTGGAAGCTGGAGCACATTAAAAGCACATCTGGAACACAGCTTTCAGTTTATTGTCACCTAAAGTACTCCCCAGCTGCATGGTGCAGAGCAGAGTAAGCAGGGATCCCAAGAGGTTTGCTGCAGCAGCGCTCTCCTCATCCAAATTGAAATGCTACTGTGGATGTACCTCTTCAGCAGCCCTGCAGAGCTAAGTGCCTGCTTTCCCTTTGCAGCAGGCAGAAGGAGTTAGTGCTCCTCTGATGGAACAGACAGGCTGGTGTGGAGGTTGGGAAGTGGGTTTGTGGCAGTTATGGAAAGAAAGGCCTTGGAGGAAGCACCAGGATATTTCACCTTGATGTAGTTGCAAGATGCATTAAATAGTTCTGTTACTAAAGACAGGTGTAAAAAGACTTCATGTGATTATCTAAGTATTGAAGATGGGTAGTAGACAGGAAAGCATTTAGGTGGTTGTTTTAAAAGAAACCCAAGGAAGACTTCTTGTTTTTGTTGCTGTGACAGTCAGCATGTGGGAGAAATTCTGCCTTCTTGGAGTTGCTGCTGCTGCAAGACCAAATGAGAGTTTATTGTTTAACCTTGTAACCATAGTAATAGTAATTAAGTGGTAGGCTGGGAGAGAGTCTGTGAGCAGCATCCTGCTAAGGCAAAGCAGAACACAAAACTTCCATAAACCAAAAGTTCTGTTCAAAATTACAGAAAATTCATTTGATTTGACTCAACAAGATGTTTCCATTTTACTACAGCAGCAAGGGAGAGTCAAGCAATACACTTTGAGAATTCCCTGGTGAAAACATGACCAGCACTGCCATGTTCCTGCAAAACAACTTGATTTTTTCAATGCTATATTGCATTATAGGAACCTTTTTCCCTTTGATACATCCCAGCCAGTTCTGGCCATACATCCTGACATGATAAGTCTGAGCTGTCACACTGGTGATGACCCAGAAGCTTGAGGAAGACAAGCATGGCTGAGCAACCATATTGACTATGTGAGGAAGGCTTCCTGTAACTTGCAGCTGAATGTAGTTGGACCTTTTGCTTTGTCCACAATGTCAGTGCTATATGAAGAAGAGCACTTACTGATTTAAATAGTATAAGTTTTATTTTCTTCTGCAGGAAAGCTGTTCTTGTAGGGAAAAAAAAATACAGCTTTGTGGATGGGTCTTCATAGAATTATAGAGCAGTTTGGATTGGAAGGGAGCTTAAAGATCTACTTCCAACCCTGCTTGCCATGGACAGGGACACTTTCCACTAGACCAGGTGGCTCAAAGTCCAATTTATCCTGGCCTGGAATTCTTCTAGGGATGGGGCATCCACAACTTCTCCAGGCAACCTGTTCCAGTATCTCACTACCCTCACAGTGAAGAATTTCTTCTTATCTCATCTAAATCTACCCTTTTTCAGTTTAAAGCCATTACCTATCACTACATGCCCTTGTAAAAAATCCCTCCTCATCTTTCTTCTAGGCCTCCTTTCAGTACTGGAAGGCTGCTAAAGGGTCTTCCTGGAACCTCTTATTCTCCAGACTGAAGAATCCCAACTCTTTCAGCCTTTCCTCAAAGGAAAGATGTTCCAGTCCTTTGATCATTTTCATGCTGGGAGCCCAAGAGCAGGACACAGTACTCCCTTCAAGTGGAGTCTCACCAGAGGGGAGTAGAGGGGGAGAATCACCTCCCTTATCCTGCTGGCCATGCTGCTTTTAATGCATCCCAGGATACAGCTGGCCTTCTGGACTGCAAATGCACATTGCCTGGTCATGTTGAGCTTCTCATCAACCAATATCTCCAAGTCTTTCTCAGAACAGCTCTCAAGCCATTCTTAGCCTAACCTGTATTTGTTAAAGCATTCCTTAAACCATATAGATCTAGTTATTGCATTGAATGGATGGAAAGATGGGATGGAAGAGGAGCTTCAGTGCAGATACCTGCACTAAGGAAAGGCTCATCACAGTTTTGATCCCTGACTGTCCTACAGGTCTTAACTTTATAAGCTTTCATGACAAATGAGCCTAAAAGATGCAGGAGGAACTGCTTTTACTTCCTTTTCTGTTCTTACTGGCTATCTCTCCAGAACTTTGTGGTGCTGTGACTTTAATCTGCCTCTTATTCTCTTTAACAGCACATTTGTGCTTTTCATATTCTGGTTGTCCAACACTTGCTGGTGTGAGTCAAAAGCCCATTTGCAACTGCTGTTGTATTAAATGGGCTTATAGCTGCCTTCTGTGTGTGTCTCTTTACAAACCAGACATCTGTTGTGTAGTGTAATGCACTGGAGTCTTTAATTACCCTGTGCTTTGTGTATTTAGCCATAGGTCAGTTGAAGGCTTGATGTCAAAAAGTCCAGTTCTGCCATGTCCACAACACTTTAAAATGATGGCTTTAATAAGACTGGCAAGATAGAGGGAAAATATTGCTGTAGGACTGTCAAGTGTCCAGGAGCTGAGGAGCTGACTGCTCCCCACCAGCAGTGGCACAAAAGTGCATCTGTGTTCAGGGTGACAGACCTGGTGGGCTCCCTGTGCTTATGGTTCTGGCACATGGTTTGGTTCTGCAATCATCCCAGAATGGAAAGAAAGAAAAGCCTTGCAGAAAAGGGCCTGTGACTGCACCCTGCTGCAGCATTACTTATTACACCTTCACTTTTGCTCTCAGTGTCCAATGTCCTGGCTTTTGGGGTGTGTGATTTACACTGGAGTCTTACAGAGCCTCAGACTTGAGGAGTTTGAAACCACCAGTAATTTAGGAAGGACTGTTCTGATTGGTGTGTTTATCAGTACACATTTACTGAGTGAACCCTGTAGTTCAGGGTGAGGAAATGCACACAAGGATGGAGGACAGGGAAAGGTCCAGGTAGGCAATGATGCATGTTTGGGAGGGAAAAAGAGGAAAAAATGCTGAAGTGTATTTTAGCAAGTTTGAAGAATGTTTGTTGGTGTGAATCACTTCAGTGCATCTCTTTATCACATCTCATGTTGGCACTTACCAAAGGAAAAGCCCAAAATAGTACCCTAGCTTCTCTAAGACAGCTTTTACCCTCTGCACTAAAGGCTTCCTGAGGGTCTGAAGAAATCTTGTGCATGTATTATAACAAACAAGTTGGGGGGGGGGGCTTCTAGTAATGCATTAAATGCACATGATATGTAAGTGAGCAAGGCTAAAGCAGAGAAAAGGGAAACTCCCAAAGGCCAGGCAGGTGAGAGAAGCTTCTTTTGTACTAGGGGGGGTAGGTCTGGGCTCTGGGAGTCAGAGGAAGCACTTCTGGAAAGGTCTGCAGCAATTATTTGACTGCCCATTGCTTCAGAAGCACAATTAGGCAGTTGAGTGGAGTGCTGCTGTTGCTAAATATTAGAGGATGCAGGCAAGGGGTAGAAGCTGAAGACATGTAGTGCAATAACAGCTTAAAACTAAAGCCAAAAAGGAGGGGGAAAAAAGGCTCTTCCCAGCTGAACTCTTACACTGGTTTGAGCCTACTGGTATTTCAAAAGTACCTGAAAGACACAGTGATGATTTTCTGCACTATTGTTTGAAAAAGAAAATCCCATTTTCAAATGAAGTATTTCTCTTAATGCTTATGATTTTGATCTGTTGGTTTACAGAAGGGAGGCATATATTAAAAATAATGAAGTAGCATTGGCATTTCAATGATGCTCAATTACAGCATGTGTCTCTCTTGAGGATGGCAGTTATTAGACTGCAGGTGTGACTATAAGCAGCTTTTCTCTGGAGATCACTTTATTTTTTTATTCATATTTGGAAAAAAAAAAAAGTCATAAACCTTGCTGCCTTTTGTCTTCCATTTCTTAGTTTAGCTTTATAGCAGGGAGGAGGACAAGGGAGAAAGAGGTTGAAGGGAAGACAATAAATGAGAAGAGTGATGTTTACTATTCCAGGAAGGTAAAGAAGAAAGAAGGCCATTACTGGCAGAGCCCCAAGGAAGTGCCACTCAGCTGTGGCTGATTCTCCAGGGGAGATCTGCCTGGCTTCTCAAGTAGTCCCAGAAGACTGCTTTGAGAACTTATATTCACAAGTTATTTCAAGGATGTTCTTTATCCAAGATGTAATCAGGGCTGCATATCAGAAACTATATAAATTAGCACTCATCAGAGCCCATGAATAGCTACAGTTTCTCTTAAGAGCCACAGGAGAATATCCCTATTTCAAGGTAAACACAGCCATCACACCCAGTTACAGGGATTCCTCCCCCAGAAATCACAGAAAAGAAGGGGTCAGCTGAAAGGGAACTCTTGCAGATCAGGCCTGAAAGGATAAGGATTTATTTCTCTCTGGGTAAAACTTGTGACTGATGTACTTTTGTGCCCTGTGAGTCAGTAAAACCAAACCCAAAAGCACTGGGCTTGAATGTGCTGGTCAAGTAAAACTATTTCTCAAGTTCCAGAAAAGTCCTTTCCCAGTGGTGATCACAGTGCCTGCTTCATTACTGTCTTACCCCTAGAAGGGAAAGGTCCTTCAGGATCAAAGGACCTAGATCAGAGCAGGGCCAAAATTCTGATGCCAGCTGCCCAGGAAGCACAACCATCAGAAGTTTGGCACAGGCATCTTTTGGATTTGTGTCCCTTTCTGCTGGCCCACTCATGTTTGGATGCTGTTGTGTTTCCACACTTGGCTGTAGCCAAAGCTTGAACTCCTGCTTCCTGAACTGCTGCAAAGAACCTGTTCCCTTGGCATATGTCATTGTGCTGAAGGCACAGCTTCAGCTAAGGTGAAAGTTGCACCAAAATTAGCTGTGCTAGTTATCAACTCCCAGGCAAGGTAGATACAACAGAAGTGCTTTCCTGTGATTCTGTAAGAGACATCCCTCCCAACTCCTTTCTGAGCTTGAGAAACTGATACATACTTTTGAAATCAATGCTGGTTATAGATACTTAGCTGATTTTTCTATATCTTTAAGCTTTAGGGCTGTGTTGAACAGGTTGCCCCTGAGAATCAGGTCTCTTCAATATCCTCATCCTTCTTTATGACCTTGAGCAACTTTAGGACATTGAAGAACACTTATTACAAGGGCTTGATCCAAAGCCTCTTAGTCTCTCTGCTGCCTTCAGTGGATTTTAGTCTGTACCCCTCATTTTAGGCTTGAGGATTCCCCTTATTCTGGTAGAACCTCTAAAAATTATTTTAAGCCCCCTGACAGTGGCACAGCTGTTCTTTGAGTCCATCCAAGAGCACTAGAAACAGCCCTCCCCAGAGCGGAGAAGCACAGATTAATAAATGGCTGAACTGAATACAAATCAAATAATGCCTCAAGCACTAATAGATACTTTCATTTGCTTCTCCTTCTCCCAACTCTGATAAAATCCAGCTTTTCTCTTTTATCTGAAGGGATAGAAAGCTGTTCAAGCAGTTCACTGACAGATGGATGACAATAGGAAAGTACCATTGCTTCCAGGAAGTTACCCTTCCCATGAGCTGTTTAAGGGGAAAGAAACAAAATTACTTCACCATTAAATTGTATAAACTCCATGGTTTATTACCTAATCTAGGAAAGAGTAGTAAAATAGTACATGGTTGGAAATTTTTTAATTAAACCCATGCTTGTTGAGGTAAAGTTTGTGAATTGCAGCAAAGATTAATGTACAGCAGCAAGGCAAACGATTTATTATTGCAGAACTTCTTGTCATCTAATTTGTAGAACTGAGTGAAAGAGAGATGATTACATTCAAACAAATTTATTGGTTTATAGCTGGGGGATTTTCTTGTGGTTGTTGGGTTTTGGCTTTTCTTTTTCAATACAGTAAGAGTAAATAGACTAAGTAAAATACTAAAACTAATCTTTGAATTTCCCTAGAGGAATGGGAAACTCACACAGACTTCAGAGCAGCAGCTCTGGACAATATTGATCAAGGCAGAAGGCTAAGTTTTCCTCAAGCCACAGACATATATTGTTATAGATCCAGAATAGAAATGGATAAATATTGTGGCCTTCCAGTATCTGAAGGGGGCTACAAGAAAGCTGGGGAGGAACATTTTAGGAGGTCAGACAGTGATAGAACCAGGGGAAATGGGTGTAAGCTAGAGGAGGGGAGATTTAGGTTGGATATTAGGAGGAAGTTCTTCACTGTGAGGGTGGTTAGACAGTGGAACAGGTTGCCCAGAGAGGCTGTGGAAGCCTCATCCCTGGAAGCCTTTAAGATAAGGCTTGATGGGGCCCTGGGTAACCTGATCTAGTGGATGGTGTCCCTGCCAGGCAGGGGGGTTGGAACTAAATGATTTTTGAGGTCCCTTCCAACTCTTGACGATTCTATGATTCTATTTTATGTGTCTGATCTTTAAAATAGCTTGTTATATTAAGGGAGAGATTCAGCATATAAAATCATAGGTGGAAATGTGCCTTTATATTGGTCTTGGCTGCTCAAAACTTTATAGAAGAGGGTGAGCTACAGAACTGCTCACAAGAAACACTATTAAGTGTCAGAAAAGTGCAGAACCCTTACTGCCAACTTCATTTTCTCTAATGAATTAGCTACAGCCACCTCATTAAGGATACTGTTCTTGATCACTCTATTCTGTCAGTTTTCTTAATGACCAAATTGAATTTAACCTCTCTCAACTTGAGAACTATTATTATTCACCTTAATGACAGGGCTTGGTTAAAACTATTCTTTTCATTCACTACATTACTACAGTAAGTATTAAATGTTAAAAAGAAGACATGGAGGGGAGTGTGCAGCCTGAGAATTCACCCTGACCCTTAAAACTATGGCTTTGGCACCACAAGGGGGACAGTTAAGAGAAGGAAGTATGGCTGGGGAGAAATAGGAGCAGACGAAGAACCTCTTATTCTAGTGTTTGGAGAGATTTGTATTGCCGTGATCCTGCACACAAGTGTTATGGTTTGGGTTAGAACAGAATTAATTCTGTTCAGTAACTGTATATTAAGATACATTTAAAAAGATAAAAGATATTCCACCACCACATGCATAATACCGTTGTTAGTTTTCCCACACACACCTTGCCTGGACTGTCCCTTTAAGAAACCTGAGATTCCTGAATCAAGGACACTGCAAACCTCTCCCCAGGGTGGGGGGAGGCCAGGGGAATGCTGGGTTTGGCTGCGGGACTTTTGTTGCCTGGTGGGCATGAGGAAGCCCTCTTCCTGCTGGGACTTTTGCCGAGCTGCGTTGCTGTCTGTCGGTGCTCTGAGACACACGGGAAGCTGCTTGGGCTGCCCGATACCGCAGCCCTGCCCCGAGACGCTCCGCAGCCTCGGTCCTGACGTTATTACTTGTACAGGGGGGGAAGCAGGTTCTGGTGTTTGGGTCCTGTATATGTTTATATTCTTTTCGTTTATGTTTGCTGTTGTTATTAAAGCAGTTTTTAGTTTTTAACTTCCAATCCAGTCTCTCCTTTAACTGCCGTGTGCGGGGGCTGGGAAGAGCTTTTAAACCCACCACAACAAGGAATGGTTTTGTAACATGGAGAAGTTAGGCTGACACTGCCTGTGGGATCTCTTGGAGTTGTAGCATGTTTATTTCACTCAGCTGAAATTCTAAAGGAAAAATCTGAGCTCACCCTGAAAGCTTTCTCTTTGAAAACTAGAGGCAGCCCTTGGCAAAACAGCAGGTCTCTGGCTGTGCTGCTATTGAAACCTCAAATGCTGGACAATGAGAGATCTCTTGAAGATATTTATTCTGCAAAACTCTGTCTTTACTGGGACACAATGCAATGGCAGAAAGAATTTCATGAGGCAATGAATAGAATCCTTTGCTTGCATTATGGTTTAGAGTTTCTACCTTTCTTTGTTGTAAAGCATGAGTAAAGTTCTAGGCATTGAAAGACACATGCACAATAAACAGCTTGGAGGTTCTCAAACACCTCAACTTTCTTTTGGTACTTAATCACCTGGAGAAAATGTTTATTGCTGTGCACATTCCTCTGCTGTGAACATTATCCTTTTCATGATAAAATGCTCTGCTGTACAAGACATAGAGCACAGAATACAGAATAAAATCTGGTACTTGTTTCTCAGGTAGGAAGAATTTCGTGGTGGGATCCTTGTCCCTTTCTTTGATCTTCTCATCTTGACTTGACATAATATGCATCCAACCTGTTGTCTTTGACTCTGTTGAGCTTTGGCCTAGCACCCTCTTTTAAATGTGAGGCCCTCCAGTAGAAGCTCTGCTCAGTTTCCCCCTTTGAGGTCAAGCCCTGAAAGAATAAGTTCTCAAGGGCCAGATTTTACTGCCTTTATTCAGTGAAGAATGTTTGCAGAATAAGTGACAAAGTAAAAGTCTGACAGAATCAGACTTTGTCACTACTGTGGCTAGCAATAACCCTTGTTAATAACCTTCTTTTTTGTTGAACTTGCTGAATAGCACTGTCTGCTTTAACTGATGTCTTTTATGTTGGAAAAGAGGGGAAAAAAATCAGGAAGGCAAAAAGCAAGTTTCACTTTAAAAGATGTTGCTGTTAAGTATTTATATAGATTCTTTGTACCATGGGAAAGTGTTCTACTCTGTCTCTTCCCCCTTGCACTGATGTACAGTAGAGGCTAGCAGGGATGCAGAGGGTGGCTCAGGGAGAGGCTGTGCAGAAGGTATGTGGCCACTCCAGCTCCTGAGTCCATGTCAGCCCCAGCCTGACTCCTGTACACCCCCCTTTTCAGTACTTTGGCTGCTTTGTCACTGACTAAATGCAGAGGAAAACGCCATGTGGAAGCAGCTCTGCACTTCCTTAGTGCCTCCTTACCCCAGGGCCTGCTCCCAGGTATATGTACATCTACATATGCTGGAATACATCTTCTACCTACCCGGCCCCACAGGCAGCAGCACAGTACAACCCCCAGCTGGCTGAGCCTTTCACAGTCAAGTCTGAAGCAGAGATGACATTCCCTGGGCAATTACAGGGATTTGACCAAATAGGATGTAACCAGAGCCCAGAGAAGCTTTTTCAGCTACCTGTATTTTAAAGAAAATGGGAACATTGACTGTTGCTCTGTCCATATACAGATCCCAGAGCAGTAAACCCAATCCCTGCATCATAGATTCCTACCTGCTGTGGTTTGAGTGCAAACATGCAGAGTTGCCACATTTTATTTAGCCTCTTCTGTGATACCTTGGTTTGTGAGACATGGGGTGAGTGGTGGGAGGTTGCACTTGATGTAAAATGTTTTGCTGTTCACCTCCATAAGACACAGGCTTTCAGGGCTCCTCTGGCAGAGAGTAAAGCCCTAGCTATGTCCCAGGGTTCATATGCCAGACAGCTCAGCTGAGAGCTGCTGGGGTTCTCAAGCAGGGGAGAGGCTGTGGCAGTGTAGTGACAAATCCTGAGATGTGAGAGTTATATTGGGCAACAGGAGTTGCCCCCAGGTCCATGCATAACCAGGGAGAGCTGACAGCTTTCTAGACAGCCACAACAGCCTTCAGCTGCCATTTCTCATGGACTCTTTCTGGGTTCCTGCTTCTGTCCTCCCCTTGTGTAAAGGACAGTGGTACAAAAGGGATCCATAGCCACAGTTCCTGTGCTGGAAGACCTTCCTCTCGTTATTTCTGTTGTCCTTGAATTCATCCAGTGCTGTTTCTCTATCTTGTGCTCACCCTACATCTCCTGGGCTTAAGGTATTTGTCTTGAAGTGATTAGCTCACCTCTACTTTGTGTCTCCAGCTTCTGCACAAAGCCAATGGATTAATAGGACCATACAGGTTTCTTCTGAAGTCTTTTCATCTAAAATTCCAGCACCTCTGCATTCTTCTCTTCCTCCTTTTGGTTGTTATCTTAGAGAAAAGAGTTTTACATAATGCTACAGGTACTGAAACTCAAGTTAGGAGACATTGGTAGGGGATAAGAAACAATGGAACCATAAGAGTGGAAGAGAAACTTCATTGTGTATCCAAAAACATACTAGATGCTACATAAGAAAATAGCAGTGTTTCAGGTTACAATTGTCCTTTAGTGACTAGGAGTCAGACTTATTGCTGTCATTTTTTGATAGCTCTTCTGGAAGGCACCCAGCATGCATTAGCCAGTAATGTAACTTTGGTGTGCCTCTCTATTATGTATAGCTAGTGGAACAGCTACAGACAGCTTTTTATATTTAGCAGCAGGTTTAGAAGGATGGAGAATAATGCCTGCATACCTGTATTGTTCCCATGGCACTTGAACACTTAAATGTCTTCTTCTGTTTGACATCTTTTTGTATTTTAATAACACACAGAGGCATCAACAAAGATTGGAACTCTATTATGGGAGGCACTAAATGAACCTGGAGAATGGCAGCACCTGCCCCAAGTAGTTGACTCTCTAAAATAGACAAATCAGGCACTGAAAGTCCTATTATCTCTATTTATAGGTAAGGCCACAGGATAGATTAAGACTCCTATGGTTATGCAAAGTCCATAATATTCATAGTCATAGAACCCCTTTCTCTAGAGTCCCAGACTGGTGTTTTAAAAACAGAATAACTGCTGCTTTCTTGGGAACATTTTAACTCCCTTAATAATCCAGATGTAAACTGAAGTAATGCAGGTATTGAGACAGAAAGGTAATATGTTCAGATATCACTTCATGGGGATATTGCCATTTTTTTTTCCTATGGGAAAAGACTGTTAAGAAGCAAAGTAAGACTTTTGTTTTTTTAAACAGGTAACAAGGTGCAACATAATACTAAAATAGAAATAGCTTCAACTGTTCTTTCACCTCTTCCATGCCTCTGGTGTTCCTTAGCTTGGCTGCAGTTATTTCAGTTTTAAAGCACACTAAGGAAAAGAACTATATTCCCCTAACAGTCCACCCCAGAGACTCACTTATTCAGGTAAGACCTCAGTGCAGAATTCACTGTTGGATTGCCTGGTTCCCAGCAGCAGCTTTCCTAGATTTAAAAACAAAGAAACAAAACAAAAACCCAACCCTCTGGTTTTTAAATGTATTTACATTTGTTTGCAGTAGTCAAAGCTAATAAACTCATTAATTCTTCAGGAAAGCAAGGGTCTTTTGAGAGGATCAGATCCACTGCCCACTCTTTTAAAGTCAGATCTGCAGCTCTGACATCTATTTTCTGTACTGGATGAGTAACTGCATGTGTCAGGTTTATAGAAAACAAATTCCTCACCTTCAGTGATACTTAAGGAAAGCATTGGTACCATCTGCACTGATCCCATTACAGCCAGCTTATGGACAGCTGGGATGTCTAGGCATCCACTCTCCTCATTAATCCCCCATTCCAGCACGATAAACTTCTGCAGATATGGCAACACACTGCAGATGGAATTAATCCACCATGGCAGGAACTAATTAAGAGAACAAATCTGAAGCAGTGCCTTATGGCTTTAATTCCCTTTTTATACCTGCAGGGCAAGGACTGTTAAAAAGGAAAAGAAGTTAAGCATAAGCCAATGCTGACATTAACCATGTCTGAAATCTCCAATATTCTTACTCCTGCTCATTTCAGCAAAGCCTTGGATCAGACTTAAAACTGAAAACTTCAAACAAACCAACCACAAAACCCCTCCCAACAAACAAACAGCAACAACAACAAACTATGAAGAGAGCAGTGGAAAAAACTCTGTTTTCATAGGACTGTTCAAAAATGATCCTGATCACTCTCCTAAGAAAGCAGGCCCAATTAATGTTAGCATCAGAGCAGAGCTTTGCAAGGCATCATGTATTTCTAGGAAACTATTCAGACAGATACAAAAGGTTTTTTCAGGAGCAAGTAGAAGTATAAATTCTCTGAGATTATGTCATTTACAGCAAGAAATAGTCCTCTGCAAGGTGTTGAAGTGGCAGGGTAAAAGCAGCCATCTGTGCTTGTGTTTGCCAAAGGAGAACTGTTGTTTCACAGGCTTTGGAAATTATCATCTTCAAAAATAATCCTGAAGTCTTTCATTATCCACCAGCTCAAGTCTCTGCTGAGCATCCCTGTCTAAAGCCAGGAACAGAGGATGATGAAAAGGAAAACCTCTGCACATGATTTTGCAAGATAGGAGTGTCAGCATATAAATGACCAATAACAGAGAAAATGAATGAAATGTGCACAGGAGCATATGGGAAATGTTAGAGCTACTGGTGATCTGTGGAGTATTTATGCCCAAACCCTTGAAGTATGTTTTCTGGATCAGAGCTTTACAAAATGTGTTATTTCAAACTTGAAGAGCTCTATTTGTAGTGCACTGAGGCATGTGCTTAGCTTTCAGCATATGTTTAAGACCCCTGTCTGCTTGCCAAAGCACTTTGGGCTTAATATACAAAAGATAGAAGCCTGACAATTAATATTATATGGTCTGTCTTAAGGACCCTTGCTATCACTGAGGAAATCCCAGTTCTGACTTCAGGCTTTAGGCTGTCAAGGCAGGGAAATCTCTGATACACAGAAACAAGGAAGGAGTTGACAAAGCCAATCATAGAAAATGTTGAGTAATTGCCATCTTTCTAAGAACTGAGGCATCTCCTTCTGCAGAAAAAGCTACAGATTTGCATCTTCTTCTGTAATTAATTCCTTGTCCCCTTCTGAAATTTAAGTGATATAAAAATAGGCCAGAGGTTGCTTGCATTCGTGACTAGTGATAGCACTGGAACTGTCACTTCATCCCAGAGCAGTGGTCTGAACACATCAGGCAACATTAAAGTAGCTCTAGACCTAAAGGGCACTCTTAATTGCCTTGCAGCATCATTCAGAGGCATGTCTGCACTGCTGATATTTAGGAGACCTCTAGAGAACTTGTTAGCCCAGGAGTCAGATGCCACTCAGTAGCATTTTCTTAAAGGCTGTGGTTACATTTGTCAATACATGAAGTTCTGTTACCTTTGTCCTTTTGTGGAGCTGGGCAGTGGTTCCTCCCAGGCAGGACTGGGAGCCTGGGAAGCCTTGTCAAAACTTCACTCTGGAAAAGGGAATTGTGAGCCCCAAAGTGGACAGCCAGGAGGGAAGCTGGGGAGTTGCTGTCCCAGGGGAACAAGGAAAACTGGTAGCATTATTGAGCAAGGCATCCTGCAAATGAATCTACACCAGAGTCATCAAAGACAGACTAATGTAGAGCTGTGTTTCCTGTAGTTTTCCAGTAGGCTTTGTGAGCTCTGGGATACTTCTGCATGCTAGGGATTTGTATTCCTACAGCTTTCCTGTCTTTTGAAATCAGTGGGACTTGTGTATCCCCTTCAAGGTTGCTCTTAAGCACAGACATCAATAAGGCTGGTACCAAATCCTCTGCTGAGTTAGGGTCAGACAAGCATTCTTATGTCCTATGGACAGAACATCTCATTCAAAGAATGTGTCTGATCCCAGAAAAATCACAGCTTGGGAGCAGAACATGGTGCATGCCTTTGGAGGTGCTATTTGTCATTTGCTGTGTGTCTGCTGCATGTGGTAAGTTAGAATGATTATTCTTAAATCCAACAAATAGCTGGTTCTGGACAATTAAGATTTGATTTTATGTAGTCATCCTTAGAGTCTAATAACATCTATGGGAACAGATAAATAGTAAGAGGCCTCATTATTTTCCCAACTAAGCCCATGTCTTAAATTTTACTGCCAGATTATTAGTGTCCAGTTGTTTGCATCTGAAGAGACAGAGTCTGGATACATTTTTGAATGTGTGCCTCTGAGCATCAGTGCTGCAAAAAGATGAAAGTTACTTCAAACCCTTAGCCAGACAGGGCTCCTAAAGGTTGGGGTTGTCTCAAAGTGAGCAATTAAGCTTGAACTGCTAGATTGAATTTTTAGAAGAATTACTATAGGCAAGAGGGGGGAAAAAAAAGAGTTTTTTGGCCTGTGCTTTTTGGTTGCAGCTCAAGGAAGACTGAGGATTATTGATTAGGGTTTTCAGTTTCAAATTAAAAAGAAAAAAAGCCTGAAGACTTAATTTTAGCTGTGGCAGACAAACACCAGCCACCTGCCTCTGCAACTGTGTGCTCAGGCACACTGCTGGGCCAGGGGTAGTTTTGTTGCCCTTCTTCAGGCTCCGCTAGAAGAAGCTGCAGAATGATCCCTCAAAAGATAGGGTTTGAAAAAGCAGCAGACATTTGAATACAGAAACTTTTCTGGAAGGAAAGGACTGTTGCCTGTTGTGGCAGGATTAGGCTCTTTTTCTAGACTGAAAAAGTTCCTTCTCTCCTCCATATACATCAGATTTTTGCTGGGTTTTCACTTGGAAACCCTGTGCTCCATAGGTGCATGCAAGTGAGATACAGGAGGTGAAGGGGACTATCCAAGCTCTCTAAAACTCCAAAGATTCAAGTTAAACTTAGTTTTGATTTGGGGTAAAGTTTTAATCCTTATATCATAGAATTGTAGAATGTTTGGGGTTGGAAGGGACCTTTTAAATGTCATCTAGTCCAAACTCCCCTTGCAGGGAAACAGGGACATCTTTAACTGGTTCAGGTTGCTTAGAACCCCAACCAACCTGACCTGGAATGTTTCCAGGCATGGGACATCCACCACCTCTCTGGGCAACCTGTGCCAGTCTTTCACCACCCTCATGGTAAAATGTCATCCTTATATCTAGTCTGAATCTCATCTCTTTTAGTTTAAAATCAACAGGCCCTGATAAAAAGTCTGTCCCCATCTTTCTTACAAGCCACTCCACTTTTTTTAGGTACTGAATGACCACAATGAGGTCTCCCTGGAACTTTCTGTTCTCCAGGCTGAGCAACCCCAAATCTCAGCCTGTCTTAACCAGAGAGGTGTTCCAGCCCTGTGATCATTTTTGTGGTCTTCCTCTTGACCTCCTCCAACAGATTGATGTCACCTTGTGCTGAGATGAGATGCAGTATGTTCTTTACCTTACTTAGTAATGGTTTGCTCCTCTGCTCTGCATAATCTTGGAGAAATAGCTTCTAAATTAATTGGGCATTGGTTAGGAATCATTTAAACAATTTGCCATGATTTGTCTAAATAGTTGATCAGCTTATGGAAGCACCTTTAAACCAGTATGTTAATAGAGTCAGGGGGGAGGGAAGGCTGGAGAGATCTCAGGTGCCCTTTCACCCACTGGTGAAACAGGAAAATTAGGAAGGGCCATGTTTATCTTCCTTTTTGCCCTCATGTATCCCACCTGGTCAGTTCCTCCACACCCCCCTTCAGAAGTACACATCCCCTGTAAAACACTGATGTCATTGAGACACCCACAAAACAGCAGCAGCTACCCAAAAAGCTGATTTATTGTAATCAAAATTACTTGGCACTCCCTCTGACTAAAAGAAATTGCAAGTTTGGATGTCTGTTGGGAATATACTACTACACAACTAATTTTAAGCTTTAAGGAATATTCTTTTGAGAAACAAGGACCAAAAAGTGTGCTTGCTCCCTCAGAAAGGAAAAACCTCCCACAAGGGCAAGCAGAGAACAAAGGCAGTTTTAGGGCCTGGACCCTGAGGCACTGAGCTTATCTTCTTCACCAGGTCTCTAGCAAGTGTTGGCTATTGTCAGGGGTCTGTCAGGGTCTTGTGTTTCTGTCAGAGTAGATGCACCTGCCACAGTGAGGAAGTCTCTGGGACTGTTTCTGCTCCCATCAGGTGGAGGATGGTGGCAGGAGGTGGAGCAGAGGTCCTGGGAGTGGTGGTGGGCAGGTGGGGGTGCCAGGTCAGAGTTTATGGCTGCTTGCTTTGCCTGCTTAGCCTGGAGACTCAGTGTCCTAAGGGTCCTGGGGACTGGAATTCATCCCAAAACCCACCATGCCTGGCTACATCTCTAATAAACTGCAAACACTGGAGGTTTTGAACAGACAACTAGGAGTTAAGCTATCTATCAAAAACCTCTAAAAAACACCCTAGGGAGTTAAGTTGCTACTAGAATTGGGGGGATGGGGAGTTTCTAGTTGATTCTTTTGTTGTATCAAGAATAAGGTTTAAGAAGAATTTTAACACTTCCTTAAAATAAAGCCTTTAGTTGTGTGGGTGGAAGTAACAAATCTTTCAGCTCATAAAACTGATGCTTCATATAATTTCCTGATGTTCACTTACCTTGGCTGTTAATAGAAACCTGCATTCCAGCATAAACTCTAATCATCCTACTCAAAGCAAGAGGAAAGATTTGTCCCTGGTGACAGCCATGGGCCATTAATGCTCCCCACACAGTGGATGTTCTCTCCCCTTCTGTTCACCCTCTTCAAAGCTACCATGAGCAGTGTAGTGAGAGTTGTTCAGAAAGGTAGAGTGGGACTGGATCAGTGTGCTCCCACCCATGAGGAGCAAACTACCTTGGAGGCCATGCCTGCTCCTGGGGTATTCACTTACATTTATATCCCAAAATGTGCTGAAATGTACCAGCAGAGTTCTGCTGACTAAGTAACACCTTAGCTGCTGAGGGCTTTCATGCACACACATTTTCCAAGGCTCCCTCTTCTTTCCATGGAAAGATGGGAGACTCAGTACCTTTGGGGTGAGTTCTCCTGACTCTGCATGTGCCACATAGCCCTGTCTGTGCCAGCACCATGGCTGCTTGACTCCAAAACCTACTGCATGTGCTCTAAGCTGATATTTTTGGCTTGTATTTCTGATATGAAGATCAATACTCTGAGCTTATAGTCAATACTGCTTACTCTATACTGACCAATTCACTTGTGGAAGAGCCTCATTGCACCAAGCATTAGCCAGGGTAGGGGAGCTGGCTGTGTTGTTTGAAGAGAGAGTATGAGCACAGGAGAGCTGGGCATGCATTGAACAACCAGGCAGGAGAGAAAGTTGAGAGGCACAGATATGGGAGGATGAGTACAGCAGTGTGAGCCAGGAGAAAAGCTGGTCTTAAATCAGCTTTTGGGAAGACCAAAGGAAAATAGTAAAGAGCCTAGGAAGCCCTGAAGTTTTGTGTCCAGGTTCAGGGTAGAGCCATATCAGTTAGCTAATGCAGAGGAATTTGTTAGGTTTTCTGTTGAAGCTATAACATGAAGCAGGAGATTGTGTGTGTGTGTGTGTGTGTGTGCACATATATTTTATACATGCAAATGTATGAGTATAGGTATATAAATCCATTGCAGGGTTTGTGCAAAATAGGCCAAAATGTAACTTTCTCTCATGGTTGCTAATTGCTCTATGTTGGCATAAGTCCCCATCTTCTTACTGTATACTGCTGCCAGGAATGAAATATTGTTCTTATTTTCTATTTCCTTTCTTGAAGGCAGTAAATTAAAATGAAGATCAGAGTCACTGAATGCCTAATTTCCAAGAGAGGGCTTAACTGCTTGTTCCCATGATTTAAAATGCATTTTGCAAACTTTTATCCTGTTTGGATGGAACTTAACTGATTGGAAGTGACATGGGCAGTCTTGTTCCCTCACCAGAGCAGTGCAGCAAAGCAGATGGCTGGCCAAGGCACTGTTCCATTATTAAACAGATCAGCAAGGAGCCTAGAAAGAAGCACACTTACAGCCTTTATATCTCACAAGGCCATATATTTTCTCTAAGATTAAGGAAAATTAATATGGACTCTTTATTGGATGGAAAAGGCTTTTCAATTTAACCTTGAGCTATTTCCCTTCACAAAGAAATTGCATAAAAGCAACAATGAGAAATTTTAATCTCCTTACAGGATAATAGGAGAGAGATCATCTGGAGTTTATAAAGCATCTTAGTTAATGGATTCATTTAAATAATGACAGGTTTATCCACCCACATTGGCAAATCTTGATTTAGTTTTTCTTTGGAGTGCATGGATCTAGATTACTTAAAGCACAGGAAGGAAGTGTCATGCTAAGAATAATACAAGCTCTCCTTTGGCAGGGAAGATGGAAAGTCTCACCATTCTCACATTCTCCCCAACACTTGGGTCCATAATTTGGGCACTGTCTCTGATCATCTTTCCTCTAAAACTCAATGTCTGTGCTACATCTTTCCTCTAAAACTCAATGTCTGGATTCACACTCCAGCCTGAAGTTTGGCTTCTTTCCTCTCCACCTTCAGTTCTCACTGGGGCTTCATCAGCTGAATTCCTACAGGGTTCCTACCTTCAACTAGTTGAACTGCTACTGGTTTTTGGGTTGTTTGGTTTTTACCACCACTACCACCAGCCTTAATTGCTTGCCTTTACCTTAAAAGCCCTGCCTGATCTCTTCCTGTCCCCATTATCACTTCTTTTATACTGTCAAAAGAGTGTCTCCCTTTTCCCTAGAGCCAAGGGATGATTGCTCAACCTTAAACATGTACCAGAGTGCTCTATAGCTATGAAATCCTTCATATCTAGAAGGACCCTCCCACAGGCTGTGTCATTCTCCTTTCTGCCATTCCTTGCTTAAACCTTGTTTTGCTGAAGGGTTTATGACATTTCTGACTGCTGTCTTACCTCCTTGCTGCCTTTTTGCCCTCAGGCACCAGTGTCCTGTTGGCCTGTAAGAACATGGGGAAAGAGATTCTCTGCTTTGTCTGTGCACTACATAGTTCTATGTGTTCCTGATCTACCAGCAGAGCTCCTGGGCCCTACAGGGGTAGAAAGAATTAGTAGCAGTTCTTTTCACCACCACCTGGAAATGCTTGTCAGCTTTGTGGCACTTCTAAAAGTTTTGTGAGCTTTGTGAAGCAAATCTTGCAATCAGGGAAGAAAGATGAGTTGATGAGCAATCTAGGAATCATACAACACTCTCCTGTGTTGAGTGTTCATTTATGTTTCATTTGCTGAGTAACATTCAGTAACTTCAGGTAGGAGCTAACTTTGCCTCAGCAGATACCTTATGTGTTGTGCAATTCCTCTCTGTCTCTGATGCAGGTGTTTACCAAGGCTGTTGGGGTCTCTGCTGTTCTGCTCCTTGCTTTCTCTAACCAACAGGCATCCTAGGATGCTTGCTAGGTTAATTGCAAAGTTGCTAGCTGGGAAGCAAGTGTGTACTTGTGTCTGACATTGCTTGGATCTAATATGAAAAGGGTTGGGGGGGGAAACCCCAGTCCTCTTTCTGTTATAAGAACTCCCTGCAAAGGCTTTCTGAAGGCTCAGGATCAATGAGGCTCCTTTGCTCAGCAGCACTTGGGTGGATTTTGGGAGATTTCTGGAAAGATCCTCAATGCCTCTTTCAGGACACTAGGAACCCTTAATGCTTTACAGGAGGATATGCTGGAAGCAAAAAGCTTGGTAACTGTGATGTATACTGTAAGTGGTCACAGAAGCTTCTCTCCAGTGCATTTTGGGTTTTTTAACTCCTCCTTAGCAGTGCCATTAGTGGTAAAGCCAGAGCATTTCTGGGGGGATTCCACCAGTGCACACCATGCAAATGACCCTACACCAACCACTCAGTAGCCTTAACTTTCCCCAGTGGTCTAAGGAGACAGCTGGATGCTGCTCCAGATCTATCTGATCAACACTTAGTAAGCCTGCAGATCTGGAGGAAATAGGAAGTTGAAAGAGCAGCTGAGTCAGTAAATTAAATTTCTGATCATATTCTCAAACCTCATACAATGCAAATTTCTCAGAAGCAAACACTCTGGAAAAGAAGAAAACCCAAATTGCAACCAGTAATTCCAGCAGAGTGAAATAAGGAATTTGAAAGTGAATCCTGTGCCAGGAATAATGTTCTAAAGTAATAAGCCCAAGAGTGAAGAGCTCAAACTTGCTGCCCTTATGTTCACTTTTCTCCATTGCCCCTGCATTGTCTGAAGGAAGGAATTCTTCTTAATAGTTTCATTTTTATATCTTTCCAAAACTGCTTGGGAAATGTAATGTAAGAAAAGTGGAATCACTCTTTGCAATACCAAAGACTTGTTGGAGTTTCTGGTCTATTTATGAATGGGTCTATGAATGTATCCAGTACCTTGATCCATCATTACCAACCTGTATCTTCCAAACCTGCAGAGTAGTGGTAGGAAATCTTAAATCTTTCAGGGCTTGTGTGTCCTGAAACTACCTTCAAATCCTGACCAAAAAAAGTTATTTTGTATTTATTTTTTGAGGGAGATACTATGCTGAAGGGTGGCATTTTGCCCTTTTTAGTAAGAACACTTTGCTCTAAGGAGCTAAGATCCTATCTGTGGGCCAGGAGCATAGGCTGGAGGAGCTCTCAGTCTGATGTAAAGCTACTTCATGCACTATTATTAAATATGCACTGGTCTGGAGACTGCAGCATCTGTTTCCATGTGACTTGACCCAAGGTTACAACAGAACCATTCTCACCTTCTCTTTTCTCATTCAGTGAATTTATAGTTCCTTTATAGGAGAGGAAATGCCATCAGTAAGAGAGATGGTCAACTCCACTGTGGATGTTCTGTGACCTAAAGATTAAGATTTCATTCTCAATATGATAAATTTAAACCCAGATTCTCCATGTCTCCAGGCATTTCTCTGCCAAGCTGCTCACTGACAGACAAGGCTCTGCTTTGGGAGCCCCTTGTATCCACTGCTTGCTGAAACATGTCCAGCACAGGCAGGTGGGAACTGCTGTTGGATCATGAGTATTTTCAGCTTGGTTCAGTTGACAAGTTGGTTTATTTGTGAGCTTTTTGGAGTGCTGTGTTTTTTTGCCACTAAACTAGTCATTTCTGTGTGCAATTCTGCTGCTTCTTACTTCTCTGCCAGTTTTAATTCATGTAGAGAAAGGAGGGAGGGGGGAAAAAGAAAGCTTAAGATATGTAAAGTCAATAACTTTCATTTTTCTCAAATGTATTCATTAGTCAAAATTAGCCACTGAATAACTTACATAGGTGATTCTTAGTTCCCCAGTTGTCTGTGAGCAGTTCATTGCCCCTTCTCAGGTTGCAGGTGTTTTGATTAGGTTCATGAAATGCATCACAGCTCTGATCTTTCTTTCAGGGTCATTTCTCTGATGTCAGGAGAGGCTTTCCCCATCTATACCAGCAGCAAACTTGCATTAAACTCAATATATGTTACTTTTGATCATAGAAATTAAAGCTTCCTGAAATCAGCCTTGGGTCATGAGTGATTCTTTGGGGTCACAAACCCAAACAGAGCTGCTGAATCCTGCACAGCAAGCATGAGGGAGCAGGCCTGCTTCACTGCATGACCTTTCCTAGGTTCTTGATCACTAACCCATAGAGCCTTGGAAGATCCTGGGCTGAAAACCACAGGATTAAACCTTTAATTAGGTGTCCCAGAGCCAAGCTCTGGATGTGAAAGCTGACAGCTCTGGCCTTGATGAGGACTGTCAATGTCATTAGGATACACTGGGTTTAGAACATGGTTTATAGTTTATTAGTCTTTTTTTTTCTCTGCAAACAAGGTTTTCTGGCAACCTTTGATTTCCACAGCAACCTCTGGTTCATTTAGAAAGGAATATATCAGAGAACAGCTTCACTTGCTCTGCTTAAATCCTCTTGGGACACAGTCTTAGGTTCACCATTGCCATGGACAAACATAGTATTCCTGTTGCTCTTATTATGGTAAGAAAAAGGTGAAATCATTCTCTTGCTAGTCTACAAACAAGAATTAAATAACTATCATCAAATGTAAAAAGGAGTAAATATGGTATAAATTATTCTAATAGGTTTGCACAAAAAAGAGCAATTAAACTAATGCAGTTTGACTTCTTTTCAATTAATAATGTACCAAATCATTTCTACATTGTTTGGAAAGACTATGTGCAGATAATATTGTCTTATGGCCTAATTTTTTTTGATGCAATTAGTTGCACACATTTGCTGACAGGCTAATTTATGAGCAATTGCTTTAAAAGCAGAACTACTTTGCATTTAATTACATTGGGTTGTAATCCATCTGTTGACAAATTTGTGTGTTTTGCTATTTATTTGCTAATGTGTTCCACTACTCCAACATGATCAGTCATACAAGTTGAATATTTTTCTGATTGTATAAATACCATAGGGTAATTAATGGCCAGATGTATGGCTGGTGGGAAAGACTTGTTGTGGTATTTCTCCCCCCCTGCACCCTCCCCAAGCTGAACCTTTTATTACTGCTCTGTGGAGAGTGAACAAAACTATGATTACAACTGGAATTCTGTGGCTGCTGTTTCTCAGCAGCTGCAGCAGGGGAAGGTGGGGAGGAATTAACCCAAGAGGACTCTCTGATGCTTTGTGCCCAGCACTTGCTTGCTCTTGGATTGTGTGCAGGTTACTTCTTAAATGTCATGTTTGTGAGGAAATTGATAACTTTTGTAGTGGGAAGCAGAGTTTAAGCTGAGAAATGAGGCCAAGATTTCTGGATTTGATGTTTTCATGATTCACTCTGAGGAAGAGGGAAGGCAAGCTGGAATGGCCCCTCAGGGGAGGTGCCTTTGGATGGCAGGTGCTTGGGATGTGGAAAGCAGCAACACTTGTTTTCAGTCAGATTTCTTGCTGACTTGATTGGCAGTGGATGCCTGAACTGTGGATGCAGCATGGAGAATGGGAATTGTTGGGAGTATGTTGTTTCTCTTGGCAGTTATTGCTTGTGCTTACAGAAGGGCCATGGGGTTTGTGTAAGATTTATTGTTTTTTTTCTAGTACCTTTGAGGGGAAAAAAGAATGGTCTTGAGCTGAGGGGTTCCAAGACAGCTATGGTACTTGGATTTTGCATCTTTCTTGGTGGAAGAAACAGGCTTAAAAAGCTGTGGACCAGGTAAGGGATAGGTGTACAGTGGCCTGCAGGTGGAAGAACTTGCTTGCTTCTCTTTCTTTAAGGGGTAGCTCCTTGGAGCCAGCTGAGTTTAGGTTGCTCTCATAAAAAGGACAGCAGCAACAGATAAATCTTCAGATAAATCTAGGAAATGTCATTTGTTTCTGGACACCCCATAGCACTTGACAAAGGACAGTGGGACAAAGCCTTCTTGCAGCACCAGCCCCAGGGTGCAGTGTTGGATTCCTTCAGCAGACAAAGCACTGTTCTTCCCTCCCATACTAATACATTATCCCCTAAGAAACCCCTTTTTGTTTGCATGGCAATTTGAGGAAAGCTGCACTACCCAGGACAGTGAAGGGCAGCAAAATCTGCCTCTTGATAGAGCTTCTAAGACTATTTAGTTCAAGGCCCATCAAAATAGCTCTAGAGGGTGCCATGCAACAGTGACAATAAGAGTGACAGCTTTTGTGTATCAAAAGCAAAGATTGAATAATATGCATTAAAGCCTTTCAAGGTGACAGTGCCTGTGTAGATCTGCATGAACATACATATGCTCTGGCTGGTTCATTTGCACTATTGTGATAAAAGTACAGGCTGTTGATTCTTCTTCCAAAACAAAGGTCATTATGTGAAGGTAGGTGTTTTTGCACTGGGTTCATCTGTACTTAGCTTTGGTTCAGATACACAACAGCTTTCTCAGCCTCCAAGTGGGATTGAATTGAATCTTGTCACAACCACATTTTCAGGCAAAGCATTTCTGACTTTGGATTAAAAACAAAGGTCAGATTAGAATTCTCTTTGGATGTTGGATTTTTGGTTCTGTTTCTTTGTGGACTTAACTGAATTTCTATTTCTCCTGAGTATTACCAGCTGGCAGCTGTACAGATTGAGAGTTCAGGCATCTATAAAAATATCACTTCCTTTTGAAGTGCTTTAAAGCATAAATTACAGTTAGATAATATCCTCAGATGACAATATCAGCCTGTGAGAAAGGATTTTTCTTTCCCCACCTCCTTGTGCTTCTAATCTAGAAATTAAAAACAATAGGGACTGCAATTATCAAAGATGCCAAAAAATATTCCCTCTTGGGGGTTTCACCTGGAAGTTCTAGTTTCTGCTCAGTGTGATTTGGGAAGCTCAGTTTGGTTTTTGTATGCTTTTGGAGAGCTGTCTAACAGTGCCTATAATGCATGGTGAAAACAGCTTAAAGGAATGGGTGGACACTTGGTGAGAGTCAGACAAATACATTGCATGCTTTTTTCTTCTCTGAAGCACAAATAACTGGAATTGTAACTGGCTGACTAATTTGCAGGGACTAATTTGAGGAGATTTTCCAGGTGTTCAGTGTTCTTTGAAACATCTATAGGTTTAAGCAGAAGTAGGGTTTCTTGAAACATATTTCAGTGTAATGGTTTGGTCTTGAGACTGCTGGCAGGCAGTTGTCATTTGAAATATTCAGTGCAGAGACAAATGCCACAGATTCTGTGGTCTCTTTGCCTAACATGATGGAGATTTAGTTTTATTGCTTAAATTGCACAGTCACATGTTTGATGATAATGCTTGCCATTCTTGCCAATTTTGGCTAACTATATGGGATGGCCAGGAAGAGGAGATGATAACATATAAGTAGCAGGCTGAAACATAAATTTTGCAGTTGGATTTATTTCCTGTTGCTGTTTGTATGATAGCTGTTCCTATTTACTGCCATGAGCTGGGCAAATGTCTATGTGAATGTTCCATGGAACTAGCATCATCTTCCTTGGGCTACCTCAAATCATCCTTTTTCCTGCCTAACTTCTTTTTAGGAGCAATTTTATCATTGCAATTAATAATTGCTTTGCCCTTGTGAGCTGAGATGATGATGGAGAAGAGCAAGACAAGGACTAGAAGAGAACGTGAACACCACCCTGTGCTTCTCAGAGAAGTTGCTGATGAGCAGAAGACATGGGGGGGAGAAAACCCAGCAACCTGCTCATGTCCCTGTGTTCTTCTGGTTTATTTGGGATCAGGAGCTGAACTAATGTACTCTGAAGGGCAGGAGGAAGGGGAAAGCAGTACAGAAGGAGCAACTATCAGATTTAGTACATCAGCCCACATCCATAGTCCTGCTATGCCAGCTGAGAGTGTAGGACTTTTAAAGTGTTTAACATATTGCAGTTTCATGTTGCATCTTCAGTTTCAGAATTGAAGATAAGCATTTTCTCCTGAGATCTCTGCACTGCTTTCCCAGCTGAAGAGGTCCAGAGAGAGTTTGTAAAAGTAGAAATAGGGGAATTCTGAAGCTTGATGAGGCTCATCTGAAATTTAATCACTGTTGGCTCTGGTTTTACATTCAAAATCCAAATAGCTGCAAATATGAGTGTGGGAAACAGCAGTGACTCTATCCCATGTTTTTCATCATGAGATCCTAGTGCCCCCCAGAGTCTGACTAATAAAATCACTGAGACCAATATCCAACAGATGGGCTGTCTTTGCTGAAAAAGATGGAAATAGCTCATGGCATGGAGCTTGGGCTTCCTCTGTTGTCCTGTTAGCTGTTCAAAGTAGTTCAGTTCAGATGACCAAGACATGAATGTTGTGAATTCCTCTCGAGTGGAAGAAAAACTCATTGCCCTAAAGAGGGCAGGAATTAATTAGTGAGGAGCAAAGGCATTTTTGTGAAGAGTAACAAAGAGATTGCATTGCACCTACCTTGTTACATATTGCAGCAGCATAATTTAGGTCACTCAGAGTACAAGTTGGTTTTTATGCCCTTAACTTTAGACATCTAACTGAAGTACACTTGGGTGCAGTTATGGTTAGCAGCAGATGTTCTCTCTGGAATCAACGGCTGGACAGGCTCTACCTGAGAGCTGTTGAGATCACAGAAGATAAGTGACACAAATACCTTCTTCATTCTTTCCCTGGTCCTTAATTCACTCCATTCCCATCTACTCCTTTCTTCAGACTTGCTTTGAAGGCACAGCTCATGTGCCTGAGGCAGCTTCACTGAGCACTTAGAACAGGCAGAGGCAGCACTCTGGCATGATGTCCCATGTTTGCTCTTGGTGAGTGGCTTCTCACTACCCACTTGCTCCATTGTTGCCCCTGGGCTCTCCTGGAACTGGTACACAGCACAGGCTGAGATCATACACCCAGGCTACTGCACAGGCCACAGGGATACATAGCAAAGGGATTGCTGCTTTGCCTCCCTGACTCCTGAGGCTGTATTCCCATGCACTTTCTTCCCCTCAGCTGCTGTGGCTTTACCTGCCCAGCAGCTCTTCAACCAGGAAGGTAGCCTGCTGCTCACAATATTTGTATGAGCATGAGGACAGTTTTTCTGCTACATCCACCTAACTTCCTCATTATACTTTCTAGCAAACACTAATGTCTAGAAAAAATGCAGATTTTATCTGCTCCCAAGACAGAACATAAAACAAACATCCAAGGCTCTGTAATGCCAAGATGTTTTTAGGAAGCTTTTGAGAACATACACTTGACTTCAATCATTTCAAATCTATTTTGTAATTACAAAGCCATTTTATATTCCTTTGAAACCTATTCTAAAGCTATTCCACAACCATACTGAGAATACCTTCTGTATAGAATATACACAAACATTTATTTCAGTCTGGTCTTTCTTGAGCATCAACCATGACCTCTGTAAAAGGCTGTTTGTAGGAGTTGCATTCATCTGGGCAGTTAGTCCAGAGACAAAAGAAAGGTGATCCCACACAAGGCAAAGTTTTAGGGCCAGATGGAGTTATTAATATTTAATTTCAGTTTCCTTATGGCACAGGCCATACTGTTTCATTGAGGATTCCTTTGCCAAAGTGAGCAGAAGAGGTTTACCAGACCACAAAAGTTTACTGGCTCTGAGATTTCATCAGCTGGCTGGAGGGCATGGCAGGCTGGTTCACTAGCTGAATGGCAGAAAGGTCCATTCTCTTTTGTCAGGTGGTGATAATGGTAAAGTCAAGATTGGAAAACCACTAAACAAGCCACACACTTGAGAAACACCAGTGAGGTTTGGACCAGCACACTTGTCTATTGTTATTAGAATCATAGAATTGTCAGAGTTGGAAAGGACCTCAAAAATCATCTAGTTCCAACTCCCCAGCCTGGCAGGGACACCATCCACTAGATCAGGTTATTCAGAGCCCCATCCAGCTTCTCCTTAAAAGATTCCAGGGTTGGGGCTTCCACAAGCTCTCTGGGCAACCTGTTCCACTGCCTAAACACCCTAACAGTGAAGAACTTCTTCCTAATATTCAACCGAAATCTCCCCTCCTCTAGCTTACACCCATTTCCCCTGCTTCTATCCCTGTCTGACCTCCTAAAAAGTCCCTCCCCAGCTTTCTTGCAGGCTCCCTTCAGATACTGGAAGGCTACAATAAGGTCTTCTCAGAGCCTTCTCCTCTGCAGACTGAACAACCCCAACTCTCTGTCTGTCCTCATAGGAGAGGTGCTCCAGTCCTCTGAGCATTCCTGTGACCCTTCTCTGGACTCACTCCAGCATCCCCATATCCCTCTTGTAATAGGGGCTCCAGAACTGGATGCAATATTCCAGGTGGGGTCTCAAGAGAGCAGAGTAGAGGGGGAGAATCACCTCCCTCGACCTGCTGGCCACATTTCTCTTGATGCAGCCCAGGATAAGGTTGTCCCTCTGGGTTGCAGATGCACACTGGCTGCTCATGTTGAGTTTCTCATCCACCAGCACCCCCAAGTCCCTTTCCTCAGGGCTGCTCTCAAGCCAGTCTCCACCCAGCCTATATCAGTGCTATGTTATATTACCTTCTCCTGGACTGTGCTGTGTGAGGAACAGGATCAGGTTTATAAATCTGTTTGCTGTCCTGCTGTATGTATAAATACATCCTATCTCAGACAAACCAAAGCTTTATTTGGAAGCAGCTGTGTTAAAGCACAAATCCATCATGGATGTATAGGTTTGGGAACTAAATGATGTATATCTAGAGAGAAACCTAGTCATAGCCTAGCCTGTATAGTGCTAAGTAAGAAAAGCACAGAGCAAAGGAGGAAGTGGAGATCTGGTTCTGCAACTATGTTCTCTATCCACAGTGCAAGAATGTATGCACCAAGTCAAGATAATGTATAATGAGTTATCTAGAGTTATTATGTAAAGTAGTTGGGAAGAAAACTGACATTACATTAAAAATGATATGATGTCTGAAAGCAGAATAAGGGACTGTAAACCCGTGTGATCTGGATTTGATTTGGAATTGGTGGAATTCACATCCCTGAACATCTTGTTTTGGCCCAGAAGGAAATGAGGAGGTTTCCCAGTCCCTATGTTTATGGGAAAAGCAGCTGCATAGCTGTTCTCTCACCCCACTCTCATCAATACTGGCTTTCATGTTATCAGTTCTCAAGCTTGCTGTCCCAATGATTCAGCCTTTAAGATGTGGTTATTGTGCTTTTTATAAGTGAATGGTGGGAGGGGGGGTGGAAAAACAGCCTACAAAGGTTAGCTGTATTTCTTCTTGGTGAATTCTTTAGCAGAAGGAATCGTTCAATGATCCCTCTGTCTGTGACTGTGGTCTGACAGATCAATGAATTTTCTGGGTTGTGTTACCCTACTGAGAATTTAGAGCAGATTTTGAGGCCAGACCACATCTTCCCTTCTAGCCAAGGATAAGTTAATTAGGTAAACACGACCACACAGGCTTGCAAAGTTTCTAGGTTGCCACTCTGTGCAGAAAAAGAGAGAGGCATATTGTCCCCTGTCCCACAGGAGAATCAAGGAGAGTCACAGCATGCCTGTGTGTGGATGTGCCATCTGTTTATAGGCCCTTTCCCCAGTCTGGGAGTTCTTTGTGTGCTGGGGGAGCTGTAAGCCATTTACCCCCTGCATGAGGGATACAAAGTGCCAAGGTGAATTATTGATGAATGATAAATGGATTTTTCAATTTGTACTGCAAATCTATTCTCTAGGGTTTATTTTTCTTTTGTACCAAAGGAAGGTATGATATTGCTGATGATTTCTCCCTACTGACATAAGTAATTACTTAATCAAGGGCTTCTGCCTTCTGTTTAGAGATAGCTGAGCTATTAAGAGATCACATTAATGCCCTTAGAAACACAGCAAGACTTGAGAAATCCATAAAGATATATTTAGTGGTAGAATTTATTCCATGATAATTTGTCAATTGCAGTGTTCTATCAGCTATCAAATGCTCAGAGATGAAATCTGCTCCAGCTGGGGGAAGGATCAATTTTCTGTGCTTTCATACGTGTCTGGAAAGAAAATGCTTTTACCTAACAGTTTTTTCTCCTGGTTGCTGTGTTTGTAGGATTTGGGTCACATTTAGTGTCAAGGTGGTTTTATGTAGGGCTAGCAGATGGTTGATGGATGTTACCAGCATGGCATAAATGGATGTTTTCTGGATTGGTAAAGGATGCCATAGAAAATGCTTCTAAGTAAACCTCCCATACTGTTTTAGAGAAGGATGGAATAACTCAGGTTGCCTGGTCCATCTGTGCCCTGAAAGCAGAGCTAAATCCCATTAAAGTGATGAACAACCATAATAGAAAGTAACTTACAAGGCCTTCATGTTCTTATTAAATGTTTAATTTCCATGTCACTTCTGTGTGCTTGACTGTTCTTTTTACCTGGGAAAAAAAAACTGTGCACATGGAGACATTCTAAGTTCTTCCTGCCAATGAAATATAGACCTTTTTCTGCCATTGTCCCTGTTATAGAGAAAAGAACATCTGTCCTCTTTTGACAGAGGGGTATTATGTTGACAGCACACAGGTTTCATAGCATTTTGCTCCTTCCTGCAGCTGAGGATCAGATCCTTCATTCCTAGTGCAACTGCACCTCTGACACAAGGACATTGCTCACACCCACAGGAAGGAGAGTTCAGCTCCTTCCTCTGTAATACATTTGTGACAGGTGGGCCACTGCTCTGGGTGGGAACCCACAGTGCTGTCCCCACAGACAAAAGGTGGGGCCTCCTCTTTTGAAGACCTCCACAGAGAGAGCAGCTGGTAGAATAAAGACACCATGAGCATCTGTTTTAAATGAAGCCCTTCCTCTGCTGTATACACTCCATGCATACAGGGCATTATATGGATTTGCTTGGTTATTATTTCTGTCATTTTCTCCCATCCTAACCAGTTAGCAATACAAAGCTAGAGGTTTAGTGATGGAGAACCTCATGCTCTGCCTTGTCTCTTGTTTCAGTAGGAAAGCTTACTGAAGGAGGACTAATGAAAATTACAGCTATTTATCCACCAAAGCTATGAAATGATACATTATGATTCCCAAAGTGCTGGCTTACTGTACTGTGACAAATAGAATAGTTTCCTAAGTGCCATTGAGTGAGAACAAGTGTGCATAAAGGAATCTAATATTGGAGATTTATTTTTTCAACCACTTAGTTGCCAATAGAAGGAGTTATGAGTAAAGTTTATATTTCTTCAATATCTGTCTGCTGGGGGGGTTTAAAAGCTGATAAGGCAGGAGGTGCTAGAAACTTATTGTGTCTGAAGTGGGAGGAGGAATTAATATGATTTCCACACATTGAATCTTTTTAAGAACTATTTCTATTGCTGCTTTCCTGGGCTGTGAACAGCCCCTGAGCCCAGTAGCCATGGCTTCAGGCACAGTGCTATGGTGCAGCTTAGCTGCTGGACACCCATGACAACATGCTCATGGTTTCTGTCACTCATCTGCCAGGTGATCTCTTTGTTCATCTGGGTTTTGTGCCTTTAGCAAACACCCAATCTTTACCAGGGTCACTTTTTGTGCCTTTGGCAAGCACCCAACCTTTACCAGGGTCACAGCAGTCAACTGGGCTACCTTACTCTCATGCTAGGGGTGGGCAGCAGTGGCAGCATATATCAGTGCAAGCCTGGTGTTGCACACTTGGAGAGGCTGCTGAATAAGAATTGTCATTCTTTTTTTTGCTCTGCATAAATAACATTTAGAAGGAATAGAAATTAAAAGCTGGGTTTGTGAAGTATCTGCCTCTCCTCCTTTCCTCACTTCAGGCAGACCACCTGAGAGAATGACTTTGCTGCTGTGGTCAGTAGGGTGGTTCCAGAAAGGATGCTGCCTTCAGCAGAGGCAGAAAGATGGATAATACATAGCTCATTGAAAGCAGCTCTCTCCAGTATGGACTAAAGGACTGCACCACCCTGGGGGCTATATATACATGCATAGCCTGAGGGCAGAAGTAGGGGCAGATGTAAATGAGAAGTCTTGCTTGAGGTCCTTCACATGAGGAAGACAGCATCTGACTTGACTTTGTCAAAGACTTGCTATACTCTCTTGGGTGGATTATTTTGGACTAGTTTCAAATCAGAATTTATGCTTTTCCCTCCCACTGGTACTCTTAATGTCTCCCTTGTTTCCTGAAATTCACCTACAGGGCATAAGATTGCTGAATTTGGGGCTGATATCTGTAGAGCTGCTGGCAGCTGACAGGAGTTTCCAAGTCACTATATCTCAGGCCAGGTAGGAGCAGGCCTTGGGCAAAGCCATCTGCAACATGCAATCCTGTTCCCTGCTGCAGAGCCAGCTGGTCTGCCCAGGGCTGGAGACAGTGGGAACCAGCATGTACCCACTGCAGGGATCCCAGCAGAGGGGAGTGTATCTGCAGCACATAGAATCATAGAATTGTCAGAGTTGAAAGGGACCTCAAAGATCATCCAGTTCCAACCCCCCCTAGACACCATCCACTAGATCAGGTTGCCCAGGGCCCCATCAAGCCTTCTCTTAAAAGCTTCCAGGGATGAGGTTTCCACTACCTCTCTGGGCAACTTGTTCCACTGCCTAACCACCCTCATAGTGAAGAACTTCCTCCTAATATCCAACCTAAATCTCCCCTCCTCCAGCTTACACCCATTTCCTCTGGTTCTATCACTTGTCAGTCTGCACAGGGAAGAGGGGCAGAGCAGGAAGGGCTTTCCCCACTTCAGACCCCTGGAGAGGGGCTGAGCCTCACTGAGCCCATAAGGCAGGGACAGGGTAAGGCTAGTTGTGCATTTTGGGTGCTAGAGGTTCCTCAGAAGAAAGGCAGTGCAATAGTTGCCCTACATTCATAACTGTTAATTGTGTCAACTGTCTCAGCAAAGTAATCTGTGAACTGATCATTAATATCTCTCTTCCTAAGTGGGTGAATAAGCCAACAGATTAATGAAGTTCTGTAGGCCTTGGAATTCAGCTTTATGCAAATCCAAGACTGAGGCATAGAGTAAGCCCTTTAAATTGTGTCTCACCAAATTGGCCACCCAGAGCAACAAAGTGATGTCCTCTGGTTTATCTAACAAATTGTCTACTTTGTGTTATCAAGATCTATATGCTTTTACACCACCTGGGGCTACAATCAGAGCAGATGAAATCAAGAAGAGCTTTCCTCATTATTTTCAAAATACCTTAAAACTTCATGAGGTCAGAGAGAGGAACCCCATTCTGTCTAGTCTAGTCTAGCCCCAGTTATCCTAATCCACCCTGCTTTGCAGTCAGACTCTGGCTCCTTGTCCTCAAGGCACTTCCAGACTTTCCATCATGTGAACAGACATTCAGACATGCAGTGGGGCAGTTAAATTACATGAAGTGCACAGTGACCATTTTGACTGTTGTTCCTTGATTGGGTTTCTTTTCATGTGCATAGCATGGAATACCACTGCTCACTAGGCACATTGGCCACCTACCTGGTTTTCTTGAACCATTGCCACTGGTTTTAGATGTTGGTGTACTTATTTAATTCATGTTGTTCTTTTCAGCCTGTACTTTGTTGCAAAGGTGATCATCAAAATTAGGGAAGAGGCAATTCATCAGCAAACATGTTAATAATAACAAGACTGAACTTCTGTATTTGTTATGCCTCTCAAATCTTACCTCTCTTTAAAATGCTTACAAAGTGCTTGAAGCCTAAGCATTTTTCAAGTCATCTTTTATTTTCTGGTCTGATTGTTTCTTGCTGTCACCACTGTTTCCCCATGTAGAAGTGGATTGAAAACCTGCTGAGGTACAGATCTTTTTCTAGCATATTTGGTGCTCACCCTGGGTGAGTCACACTAAAAGCAGTGTTGAAAAACAGCCACCTTGGGATTACAATGTTTTAAAAAACATTAAGCTGTGCCCTCCACTCTCCTTTACAGAATTTCAAACTTCACATTGAGGCATTAAAGGACACTTAGTTTGTTCAGCCTGGAGAAGAGAAGGCTGAGGGGAGAGCTCATCATGGTCTACAGCTTCCTGAGGAGGGGAAGCAGAGGGGCAGGAGTTGACCTCTTCTCTCTGGTGACCAGTGACAGGACCTAAGTGAATGGCATAAAGCTGTGCCAGGGGAGAGTTAGGCTGGCTATTAGGAAAAGGTTTTCATGCAGAAGATGGTGGAGCACTGGAACAGGATCCCCAGGGAAGTAGTCATGGCACCAAGCCTGACAGAATTCTAGAAGCATTTGGACTAGGCTCTTAGGCACATGGTGTAATTTTTGGGGTTGTCCTGTGCAGACAGAGGAGTTGGACTTGATGATCCTTGTGGGTCCCCTCTAGCTCAGGAGATTCTATGAGTCTATGACATCAAGTTTGTCAGTAGCTAAGGTAGGCTTAGAGGCAGAAAGCTTACAAGTATCTGCACATTAAGAGACTTCTGACCGAGGGCTCTTTGTTCCACCCTGACAAAGTCCAGCAGCTGGAAAGGAAAGCCAAGTGAGAGAAAGTACTTGCACTGCTTGTACAATGAGGAAAAATGAGTGATTTATTTAAGGATGAAATAAGTAGTCCAGTCACTTCAGATCAAGAGGAGATGTCTAACTGAACAACACGTTGTAGTTCGACCACAAATGAATAGGTCTGATACAGAAACAATGTGGTGAAGCTCTTTGTCTTGTATGTAGTATGTCTGAGGAGTGTCCCTTCTGACCTTAAAACCTAAAGAAATATCCCTTCTTCTTTATCCTGTGGATCTATGAAGCATTCACCCAGATGAGGAGAGACAAAAAGCCTGGGAACAAGGTCTTTGATAAGTGAGATCTCCTTTGCCTGCCTTTCACTTGGAGGTAACGTTGTAGATTAGTGACTTTGACATGTGGCCTGGGGTTTCTTTTCTTGGTAATGAAGGAAAAAAAAACATTCAGCATCAGTTCCTGGTTCTGGCTGTTGTGCAGAGTTTTGAAATAAATCCAACAGCATCTGGCTGAAGCTGCCTGATAACAAGTTACTAAAAAAATGTAATGTCTTTGTCACAGCAATGAGGAGATAAATTATATGTTAAATGGCAAAGCACAGGATTGCATATTTCATGCTCTGGAATGACTTGAGTTCATAGTGATAAATGTTATTAAAATAAGTACCAAAGGAATTAAATGTGATGCTTTTGCTACCTGTACTGAGATCTCTTCAACTCACTTAATTCTTGCTGCATTGCCTTTTGCATAGCCAATATTCAATATCCCTTTTAAAGAAGGTGAAAAAGCAAAGAAATGAATCCTTTATGCTGAAAGGCAACACAATTAACAAAGGGAAAAGGGGAGTTGCCTTGAAGCTTTCCATCTGCCTGTGAAAAATTAGCTTTAGGTTTTACACAGGTGGCATTATTTTTAAATGTCAGATCTGGGCTTTGCTTCCCACTTTAATATAAATGTCAGTGGCTTTTTGCTGGGAAATCTTTTTGTTTTGCCTTCCACTCTGATAAATCCAAGCTGGCTTTCAATCTTAACCTCTACTTTTCTGTATTAATAACTCTGCTGACTGAATTCCTGCATCAGAGTTTTTCCAGAAGCCATGAATAAAACACAAGCTGAGGACCAGGCATATTCCAGAAGATCAGCAACAAGGTTTAACACAAAGTGGACAAGTGCTGTAGTGACACTGGGAAAGAAATAAAATCCTGTGAACCCTCACAGTCATAACTAAGACAGAGAGCTTTGTTAGCACTTGGGCCACTGGTTGATTACCTGGAGAAGGAGTGTATTCCTTGCTGGGGAGGAAAAACAGAACCAATAGCACTTCCATCTGGAGTGGGTAAAGAAAGTGTAGGTAATGGAATTCCACAGGGAGGAGAAATAATCAGAAGCTGCTAAATGCTACCCTATTCTGCTTTTGAGTGAGCTGATTCTTAGAAAGCTGTATAAGCTTTGAAGAAAAATATAATGGTGCCAGAAGAGTACCTTTTGGCACCTGAGTTATCTATACTTTCAGAAGGGTTGGCAGGTGCTGCTGAAATACCACTATGGGGAAAAGAACCATTTCATCCACTCTGAGTGCATTAATCCTCTCCTTGCTTTCTGAGGTGATTCAGAGCCATAGCACCTTCAGATGCTTTTATATTTACCCTTCATACAGAATAACACACCAGTGGGAAGGCAGGAGCAGGCTATTGGCAATGTTATTGCTCATTTGGACTGGAAGGTTGGAGGCAATGCCAGGGAAAGTATCACTGTCACTTACCTTGGCATCTGCCCAGGGTACTGGGCTAGTGGGACCTCTGGTCTCATTCAGTACTGCCATCTTCACTCTGTGGGCCCTTAGGAGCTGGGATTACCCCTTTCATTTGTAGGTACCTGATACTTCTAAAAAGAGCATCCAAATCTTCTATGTGGATTTTCCCCACCCAAAAATATAGTAGGATGCATTTAATGCAAGCAGGTTTGTCTAACCTGAAATAGCCAACAACTGCCTTTCTGTAGGGAATAAAGTAGATGTTGGCAAAACCTGTGCTTCCCATAGATTTCTGCCCTATCTTGCTAATGCCATCTATTTAACTTCCAAAGCCCTCTAAGGTTCACAGTGTCATTTGTCATCTCTAAATGATACTAAAGCAGCCAAGGGTTCTCCTTTCTCATAATTCTTTGACTAGATGACTGCTAGCATCTCAGGACTGAAATTATTACTGTAAAACCTTTTTAAGCTGTCTGTAGTGATGTATAAACTGAGAAGTAACACTCTGAGAATCTGTTTGAAACCCCCACTCTGTTCCTGGTACCTTGTCTCTGAGTTACAAGGTTTTATAGCAGATTTTTAGTGTATTCAGAGGCTATATTCTGTCAGAACTTTTTAGACTTATTAAATCTCTACTTTTTCACATCTTAGAGACTCTCATGGATCTGTCACTCCTAAGAAACCAGCTTGAAATTGCTTTAAAGGGGTTGTTGATGGTGCTTTGCATCATGAGCAAAAGAACCCTGACACCTGCAGCTTCATTCTGTTACAGGGATGTACACAACCATGATGCTCTCAGTACTGTGGTATGAGACACCCCTCTGGTACAGAAATCACTACTGATGAGGACTGGCTCATTAAGCCAGAAACAGTGAAATACTTTTTTGTTGGTGGTGGGTTTTCTTTTTTTCTCTCCAGTGACTGCACTGATGTTCCAAACTTCTAATAGACTTTATTCTTCAGTATCCAATTTAAACTCAGAAAGCTCTGTTGGCATGTCCCTCATCCTCATGTTTGTTGCTATTTCACCTCCCTGAAAATAAAGCAAAGACTTTATGCTCCTTTTGGGAAGTAAGAGATGAAGGTAGACTGCCCTGTGCTTGCTGAGCAAAGCTTGCCTGAGTTGGCAGCCTTGGCTCTGAGGCCACAACTGCACTGTCTTTCAGGCAGGCTTAAGTGCATGAGCAAACTGAAATTAATCTCTTGTCCTCACTGAGTAGAAGTACTCATGTGCTAATGCAAGTAAAAGGAGACTTAGCTCTGTAACACATGGTAGTACAGATTAAAAAGGCTAACAGCTTGCTCTGCTATCCTCTCTCATCCTATGCATGTCCTTTCTGTCCTAGTGGCAACATTAAGTTAGGCCAACAGATGAATCATACCTTTTTGTTCTGGAAAACTTCCTAGGTGTCAAAACAACTAGGATTTGTAGGTAGCAAAGCACAAGTTTCCATTTTGCACCTTGGATTCCCAGAACTGAATCAAAGCATGCACCATGTCTGGTTTTCAGCCTGCCCTCAGGCATAGTCTGCTAAAGAAAGGATGGATGTATGTTGTGTAATGTTTCCACTGTGCTTTAGTCAGGGCACAACATGTTAGCAACAGAAACATGCTGTCACCTGAGGCATGCTCTTCAATCTAGCTCCTGCAGGCCTCTGAACAAACTCTGTTTGAAATGGACATGAAGTGCCACTGAGTTTAATGAGCTGTACTGAGCTTTAAAAACAAGCACAGAGACTGGAGAGTTGACAAGCAAAAGTACATCTCACACAGCAGAGTGATACAGGTGGTCATTTGGAGGTTGTGCAGGTACATAAGGCTAAGAAAGGAGCAAAGGAATACAGATCTAATACTGTAAGCATGACACCTCAGTTTCTAATGAAGCAATGGAGGCATGAGAAGAACTCCTGGCATTTAGGTTGTACAGCACCAATGATGAAAATAAAGGTGGTTGACTGAGCAGTGACAATTGTTATGCTATGGTGTGCTGCTGTTTGATTCAGGACCAGGTGCTGATACTTACTAGGAAAAAGAACTCAGGGAGATGTCCAGTGTGGGATTCAGGATCACAGAATGTGATGACCAACAAACAGGAGTGCCAGTTTGTTGCTTCAGGTACAGTTCTTGATTGGAAAGACTGGTGTTTGCTGATAAAGGGTAGTTAAACTCATAAGCTTCTGTAGTGGTGACAAAAGCTAAACTCTTAACAGTGCACAAGGAGTGATTTTGTTCTCAGATTTTCAGAATGAGGCTAGCTGCCAAGCTCCTTGCAAAAGCAATGCTGGCAAGGTGTGTTCTATTTTGCAAAGCAAAGCCCAGGTCTGAGCTGGCAAATGCCTGATTCCCATACAGTCTTTGAATGTGTTGAATGAAAGGCAGCTGTAAGAAGTTGGTTGCTGTTATCCAAACTCAGCTGAAAGGCTGCTCTGATTCAAATTTGACCACTCCTCATAGCCAGCTTTTGAAAATGTCATTTACTGTTAATTCCTTGTCTTCAGATATTTCTTTAGTGACTTTCTTCTTTGCCTTTGAAAACAAATCTTTGATCTCACAAGTCGAAAATAGAACTTGGCAATATAAAAATAGAAAAGCTTATGATGTTTTTATTAATATGTTTACTCAATAACTTTGAAGGCTGCTCTTCCAGTCTGGAATGGAAATATGATGCTAGGGCAGCTCCATCTCCTTTTTCTCCACTGATGATTTAATTCCTCTACAGCAGTTGCTGAAAGCTAGAGGTCCTGCTTGCCCCAATTGCCTCACCTCTTACTGCACTTTCCAGCAGCTATCAAACCACATCATCCCACCACCTCCTTTCAAGGGTTTTCTCCCATATCTCCTCCTTTTTCAGTGCATCAAACTTAAATTTATCATCTGCATTTCTTTATTGTGGGGGTTTTTTTGCTTGGTTTGGTTTTTTTTGTTCTCTTACTCTGCTGCATTCCTTCTTTGCTGCCCATGGTGGCAGCCTCAGTGCCCTCTTTTGATGATTTCAACCTTTTTGTATCAGATGGTACCCAGAAGGACATCTCTTTCTCATGTTCTCTGTGGTGATACAAAAAAACTTTCCTCAATAAAAAATAGATGTGGGGAAAAAGGAGCATTTTTTGTGGCTGGCCTCTAAAGCATTGTGAGCTCAGAGAGTGTTTTTAACTGAGCAAGCCTCCTTGCTCTCCCAGAGCTCTTTATTGTTGTTAATCTTTGGTGCACAGGTTGGCTTCACCTGTAGAAAGAGGAGCAGAGAAAAGGAAGGAAGGGAGGCAGCCCTGCAAAGCAGACATGCTCCATGCTCTGTAAGAGGTGGAACTGAAACACTGACTCACTGTTCCAGGGAGCCTGAAGAATTTTTGGCACCCAAACCCTTCTAAATCCCTAAAGTACTGCCAGCTAAACTCCTTTGGCAAATAGGATTAACCTTTGTAGCTGTTAATATCCATAGAGGGTAGAACAAGTTTGCAATGTCCTCAGAGCATTTCACTCTAGCCCACTTAAGTGAGAAGTTGGGAGAGTCTCTACTCTGGATCTTCCCCAAGTTGATCCACAGCCAAGCAGTGTCATTCCAGGCTACCACTCTCCATTTCAGAGCTGAGCATTGCTATGGTGGGTGGGTGTGAGTGAGCAGAGGTTGCTGCAGCCCTGGGCCTTGGTTTGTGGTTCTGTGAGGTGCTGCTCAAAGCCCTTTCTCCATTCAGGATCAGGGCTCCTGCTGCTGCTGCTCTGATGAGTGCCATGGGAAGTCACTTCATTAAACAAGATGTGTGAAGTTTCCATGTTGCATGAAGGTTGGCAAGGTGACTTCTGGTAAAGGTTAGAAGAGACAGAGGGGGAGAGATGCAGAGACAGAAAGAAGAAGGTGTTGAATAGATTATTGCTGGACTTGAGCCCAGCATATATGTGAGGAAGACCAAACAGTGAGTTGGAAATGAATCTTAGACACTGCCAAAATCTTACTTCCCTTCAGCATAGCAGTGATGGGGAGATGAGAACATCCAGCAGAAGTGGGCCATGCCCCTGCTGTGGATTCAGCTAAACAGGTGCCTGCCCATTCAGAAGCAGTAAGATCTCAGGAAGGCTAAAAGCTCCTTTGCCTTGGTGGGGATTCAGTCCATTTTGTCAGCTCTCAGATTTGCAATACTGGACCAAAGTGGTAGGGAAACATCTCTTCCCTCTCCCACCAATATGTTCCCTAAACACAGCTCCTTTCCACTCAGGGACTGGAACTTGTTTGTTGCAAGATGGAAAGGGAGATCTGTGACCTAATGGCTGGGAGCAGGAAGGGGGTGGAGGACTCTGGTTTCAGTCATATTTCTGGATGAATGAAAAAAAAAATAAACCCCAAAATACCTGAGAAAGGTGATGTTACAACACCAGGGGAAACTATGCTAACAAAGCAAGCCTTAAACAAGGAAAGGCTCATGCATTTTGGGGTTGCAGGTCACTCAGCATGTTAGATCTTTCTCACAGGATCCAGACTGAGAAACCAGTGGGGCAGGAAATGTTAGAAACAGGTTGTAAAGGTATAAATTAAAAAGAAGAGTCCAGAGAAAAGAAGCTTCTTCCCATTCACCACCCTTAGAGGCAGAGGAAGCCACATGGATGTTGTCCTGGACCAGGGATGGGGACTGAGGGTGTGCAGGATGCAGGCAAGGCATTGCATGACAAGCTGCAAACTTCCCGTTCAGGCTTCCTGCAGCTGAGAGTGGCTGCCTGCTGTGCTTCAGAGTTCATTTAACCATGGTTAGATCTGAGTGTCCTCAAGCACAATTAGCCTCCTGTTTCTCTGTGGTTTTCATTATGGAAGAGGAAAAGCACTGGGCAGAAAAGGAGGAACTTCACCTCAAAGGATCTTCCAAGCTAAGGCTGAATATTTTAAGAAAATTTCACTTTCCAGCCTGTTTTCTGTGAGCCAGTGAATGAATCACAATTAGCTCTGCTGCAGGCTAAGGGGGCTTAGAGACTGAGGCATGACAGACCAAAGGGAGTGATACATCAGGAGCAAAATCAGTGCTGGTCAGCCTTGAGGGCTATAGAAGCATAGAGAGCAGCATTAAACAGCTACCAAGGACCATTCACTCTCTACAATGCTCTTCCACTTTGCTACATTAGTTATGGTTTCTGACAGTGACCTCTCTTGACTCCAGGGGTTTCTTTGAAGATAAATTTCTCTAGTTAGATTTCATGCCTTGCAAGTCTGTTCAGATTCTGTCTGAGGTTAGTTCTACATTTGACTGACTTGCTTTAAACAAAAATAGGAAAGCTAACCCCTTCTTTGCTAAGCCTTTGTCTTGTGAGGAAATGGTAGTTAGTGCTAGGAAAGGAATGAAGCTGTTTTGGGGAGTCATGATGCCAGGAGAAAGCACTCCTCCCTTTACAAGACTTAGTGGAAAAAAAATAGTAATGGCTGTAAATAAAAAGGCCAATCAATTGTTGGGAAAACTGAGAATGTCTTAACCCATATCATATTTAATTTGCTTAAACAATCAATCTTCCCACACAGTAGTCAGGACTGGTGCAGGACCTGGAGATGAGGCACTTACCACACCAGAGACTGGAACAGTTCAGAAATGTGTTAAAGATGAAGTAGCAATTGGTGTCAGTGGATCTGCTGTAGAAGGATATGAATGTGCTTCTGTGTTTATTTCTGGTCTATGTTTCCCTGTTGCCAGAGTTAGAGATTCCTGTAGTGTGTTGGCTTTTGTGGAGCCCAGTTAATGGTGCCTGTTAACTTCAACAAACAGTGGTTTAGTCTTCCAAAGAATCTTGTCCATGTTTCTGCTGCCCCATAGATATGAGAACAAGAGCTCTGATTTCCTTATGTTTTTTACTTCAATAGCTTGGCAAGAAGCAATCTTATGTTAATGTCTGACAGTTTGGGATCACTTGAGGACACAAAAGAGTCCAAAAATCAGCAGTGATATTTGCAATAAATTCCTCTTGGTTTTATTTGCTCCTACATTTGATAGACTGTGAAATTGCTGCCTCACTGTTTATAGGGCAAATGAAGAGCTTAATACTGTTTGAGTGAGGTGAAATATCTGCACTCTAGAAGCAGATTGGGTTTTCAAGAGCTTCCCATGGAAATCTCTATGAAGTACTTTATCCACCTCTCATAACTGCATCTTTTCCTTTCCTCTGGTTTTACATTGAACAGGAAACAGGAGCTGGTTTCTTGTGTGGCTGCTTCCTGTGAATGCCATAGTCAGTGTCTTTCTGACTGAGAAAAGATGCTGTAATATTAATTTACTAGTGTTTTTAAAAAAGAAATTGTGTTTAAAGAGGGAATGAAACCATTTTAAGTTCATACAATTCTGAATTGGGTTTTTTTGTTTGTTTTTTCCAGGCTGCCCAAGACTTTCTACTACTGTTCAATTAATTTCCACCATTGATGCCACCAGAAGGCTGAAATAAGGAAATCACTAATATATGGGCCATCCTGAGAAAAAACATCTGAAGGCTTTTACTGCTGTGCTGTCATGTTGCAAATACATGCTGAGTGCATCACCAGGCCCTGCATCCTTTTCTACCCTGGCTTGTGGCTGCTTGTCCCCAAGATCAGCTCTGATGTTGTGCAGGTGACTTTAGACCTACCTCATCACCACAGACTAGTCTGAAGCTCATGGAACTCTTGGCTGACCCAACACCCTCTGCCCTTCTTGCTTGGAGAGGGCACTGCTCTGCTGCTTTGTTGATGCCTGCAGCTCCTGGCTCATGTTTGCAGCTCAGCCCTCTGAGACAAGATAAGACTGTGTAATTACACTCAACTAGACCAATACTTTCTCAAAATATTCTCTCATAGTTTAAAAATGTTGCTCTGTGCATAAATCTGTCTGAAAGAAGTGGGAAAACAAATATTTCATCCTATAAAGAGCATTTATTTTCTGCAGTGCATATGCTAGTACATGGAACAGTAAACCAGTTGCAGGCTGCACTGCTTCTTACTGTCTCCTGCCTGTGAAGTTGTCTCATGTGGCCACAAAGCTAAATGTGCAGGCTGCTACCTTTAGGGAGGTGGGTGAATCCTACCTGGCTTGCAGCTGGTTCCAAAGTCCATTAAAATAATTAGAGAGGTCTCACAGATTACCTAGGAGCAGTGCTACAGACCACTTTAACTGCAATAACTTGTGTACTATATTGTGCTCTTGAACCAAGACTGATTCAGTGCCTACTGCTTAAGGGAAGTCCTTTGGTGGACTTCAGTTTCTCCATCAAACCCTTAGTAAACAGGTTAGTGTAGACATATTAGGGAGGCTTTTGACCAAATAGAGCAAGAAATATATGGAGCATATTGTCTGTATTTGCTTCTTGCTTGTGTTTGTATGGAGCATCTAAGGAAATCAGGCTTTGCTTTATTCCTTCTTATTACTAGACAGCAAAAAATCTCCACAGCAACTTCTTATTACTAGACAGCAAAAAATCTCCACAGCAAGGTAAGTGACATTCAGAGTCAGGCTCCATCTGAACAGCCTTTCAAAGTCAGTGTTCCATTCTTGTAATCCAAAGAAATAATCCAAATTAAAAGCCTCTTACAGTAATTGCTAATCTGAAATATGCAGCCAAAACCCTCTTCTACCAATTTCAGCAAGGGGGGTAGGTGGTCTTAAAAGGTGTTTCAGCTTTTTAGGTCAAGATGGTTTTAATTTTGCTTTTTTTTTTTGGAGGGGGAGAGGGAAAGGGTTGTTGTTTTGTTTTGCTTTGTGATACTTAGATCTTTGCATGAGATAAACTTACAGATGCTAACAGGAAAGTGAAAGACTTTGTTAAAGCAGGAAATATTCCTTTTAATTCCCCAAGCAAAGGCATCTTTTAATGTGGCTGCTGAATTGGATTCATCAGAAGTAAAGGCTAATCCTCCCCTTGACATTTACAGAGTTGGCTGATTATTTCTTTTCTGAACCATCCACGTAGAGTATTGCAGGTTTTTCTAAATTCTTTCCTGGAAATGTTTAGTATTAAGAGGTTTTTCTGCTTCCTAATTCAAACTCTGCACATTAATAATTGAAAGCTTACAAGGAAAAACAAAAAAAAGACAGATCAAACCTGGCAGAGCACAGTAGGAGGGGAAAAAAAAGAAAATCACTGAGGCAAAAACATTTTAACTGCAGTGGCTAGAATTCCCATGACCATCCTAAAACCTCTTCCTGACATTGGCTGATGGCTAATATGGTAGAAGAGTGTGCTGGAGGCCAGTGCAGCAGCTGATACTCATGCAGCTGACATGGTATTCATATTCATGTGCTGACAAGATTGTAATACACTGGATGTAGAAATGGAACTGGAAAAGGAGCCCCATTATGTCTTCTCTGCTCATGAAAAGCCTTTTCATTTCTTCTACAAACTTACACAGTTTGTTTGAATTTACTCTTTCATTGTTTTGGAAGTACCCTGTCCCTGTAAGAAGAGTACCTATGAAAGGGAAATAATTATTAGTATATATAGTTAAATGAATATGCATTTATATTATTGATTAATTTATAGTTATATCAGAATATAGCTAACGGGCCTGGGAGACATCAGAGTCCCACTATGTGTTGACTGAGTGTTGATTGAGCAGGGATTAGTCACTGTGCCAGAGAGTTGACCATTCAACTATGAAGTCAACTATGAAGTGTCTATGAAGACAGACAAAATAATCATTTCTGTCCCTATTTTTAGAGAGATTGATGCAAACCAAACATAAGGACTCAGGTTTCTGTATGGTACAGGTCTTTATAGGCCTTGAAAAGGGATCAGATTGTCAAATTATTTCTCTCCTGGGCATGGGTGAAAGCCTGGGCCTAGATGCTGTATGCAGGTACTAGATGCAAAGGTTTTCTTTGAATCCTGGCCCAGAAACAGGCATTTGTGGTGGACCTTCTGGGTCATCATGTTTAGCCCTCTGCTACTGCCACCAATCCCTTCTAATCCCATCTATAAGCTTTTCAGGTGCCCTCTTAAAACTAAATAGGTGCATGCTGGCAAAGATGTTACCATTTTTTTGTTTTAAGGCAGAGAATGGAAATGGTATCAATTTTTCTGCCAACATATTAAAGCATGTTTTCATTAACAAGTAATTGTATTGAGCCTTGGAAAGCATTAGCAGCAGCAGTAGCAAATACTTCTGAAAAGATGAAAAATATATTTCAGATTCCTTTGGATAAAAATGTAAAACTGGTCCAGCAGGGTATTTCACTTCCCTGAGCATAAAATGGGAGAAATTTATATAGGTTCTACAGCTGAGAGCTATTTTAAATCTCATTTTGATCTCAAGTAATCTGTGAAGTGAATGTTCATCTGGGTGAAAAGACACCTTGTACTTTTTTTTTTCCTGAGACAAAACAAGCACAAAATACCTGAAAGCTTAATAAATTCAAGTTAAATTCCATGTTTAAGCCAAATGTGGAATCATTTTATTTCCAGCAGGGAAAGGGGGAGGTTGATCTTCTCTAAGGTAATTTCTCCAGGACAGTCTTCTATGTTGATGTAGTTATGACCAAGTAAAGGTGCTAGTGGATTAGAAAAGAAGACATAGGTGCAGGAGACTGAAATGTGATGTGATTAGATGATCATCTAGCTTGTCAAAAAGAAAATTGAGAAGTGACTTTATTACCCTGCATAAACATGGTGAAACGAGGGGGAATACCACATGCTGAGGAACTCTTTGGTCTTGCAAAGGAGAACAAAACAAAACTAATGATTGGAGCTAAAATCAGATAAAAATCCACCATAATTTTTTTTTTTGGAGTGAAAGTGATTTGCCAATTTACTGAGGGATGCAGTGGATTCTGCACCTCTCATGGGAGCTGCATCTCTGAGGCATAGTTGCCTTTGTGAAAGACACAAGGTCCTGAGCTCAGAACAGGGGGAGTTTAAGTATGGTAGCCTGCAAATAAACAGGATACTGACTGGACATGACAGTTCCTCTTGCTCTTAAGCACTCAAAGGTTGATGTCTTAAGTTTAACCAAGAACATAGCTGCCATTCCTGCATCTATGAGTTCAAGAAGTTGTTCTGGCAAATGTGTTATTAAAATGCAGTGACAGAGTTGTGGCTGTAAGCAGCTGGAGGTCATTTCTTTGGAGAAGGTGTTCAGAAATAATGGCTGGGAATTCCAGGAGGACATTTGGCCCATGTGACAGAATATCAAGCAATATTAAGAAGAGTTCCCTGTGCAAGAGGGGTCTCCTCATGTTGCCTTGGGGAGCCAAAAAAGTAAAGGAGATTAGCTTTTAGTAATGGTGGTGGTAAAGAGTGATGAAAGTTCTCTTCAGAGCTAACTGAAGGGCAGGGGTAGGGATGGAGACATGGCTGACTATGTGAAAGGTTTGTCAGGGAGACTCATACCTGCCAGCTAAGTTTACCAAATCAAGTAACCTGGTTAAAAGCCAAGTCATTTGGAGGTATCTCAAGCCAGAAGCAAGGGTAGGGTGCATGTGAAAGGAATCTGAGCAGAAGAGTGCTCTGAAGCCTCTGTCCTCTTCATTGCCATTCATAATGCTGTTGAGACTGCAGGTATATTATTCAGCCTTCTTCCCACTGCTTTGGGAATATTTCAGAGCCTGGATGGAGGAAGAGAAAAACCCAAACCACCTTCCCTTTCCTTTTTCTTTTTTTCACTCGAAGTTCCTGTAGTGATCTCATTGAACAGATCTAGTGACTGGCTGAGTCCAAGCCCCTCTGAATTCTAATGGTAAACCACTGTCTGACCTTAGCAAAACCAGGATTTCATCCTTGCTTTTTAAAAGAAAGGAAAGATATCACAGAATATCCTGAGTTGGAAGGGATCCACAAGCATCATGGAGTCCAACTCCTGCCTATGCACAGGACAACCCCAAAGTCATTCCATGTGTCCAAGAGCATTGTCCAGGTGCTTTTTGTGTTCTGTGAGAATTGGTGTCATGCCTGCATCCCTGGGGGAGCCTGTTCCGATGCTTCACCACTCTCTGGGTAAAGAACCTTTGCCTAATATCTAACCTGATGCTCCCCTGGCACAGCTTCATTCCCCTGGGTCCTGATGCTGGGTAATCAGCATTCAGTAAGTGTTTAAGGCCAAGTTATCCCATGCAAACAGTTTTCTCTTTTATCTCTTTCTTCTCCATCCAAAGGTACAATTTTCTTACAAAAGGCTCTGTAGGCTCCCCAGGCTGCTGCAGTAGTTCTGTCATTTGGGGCTAGAGAGGGAAGCTGGAGTTTTCTAAAGGAATAAAGAAGCAGTTTGATTAGAACATGGCAGACCTCCCAATAGCTCTTAAAATAGGTGTTTTGAGAAGTGCTTATACCACCTGATGACACAGCTGGGACCTTGCAGGTCTGGATGACCATACATTCATCCTTAGGATTCTTTCAATCATCCTGATAACAGTAAAAAAAGTTGGTAACATTGGAAGCCATGGTTTAAAGCTCTGACTCCAAATCCTTTTTCCCCCCTTTTCTTGCAATGAAGCACATTCACATTAAGGCTTATATAGGAAAGTAAGTAGATGATGAAAATATACCTTAACCCTGGATTTTGTGGTGAGGGAATTTAATGAACCTTCATCCAGAGTTAGGCTGAATGTGTGGGTCCCTCAGTCTGACCCCTCAGCTGGAGCACATGGTTTTGGCAAGCATGCCAGCAGAGTCAATTTTGAACAGACTGCCAGTTAAGGAATAAACTGAACTTAGAGTCCTTCCCATTTATTGGTGCAGTGTTTCTTGGCTACCAAGTGCTAGGAGGAAATTTATGAAGGAAACAAAGTTAGGAGGGTAGAAAGAAAAGAGATGCCACTTAAAACAGACAGATGAAACATTCCATATACTGGGAAAAAAAATGTCTGTCTTGTAGAAAACAGCCTGTTAAGCATGTTTGTTATTTTTAGCCAATAATGCACTTGATGAAAGAGTGTTGTTGATAAGGAACAGCCTCTGATGGGAGGGAGGGAGACAGGAAAATGGCAGGTAGTTATTAAGGCCAGTTTGGTTGGCAGCTATAAAAGTAAATGGTAGTGCTGCTCTTGGTTAACAAGCAGTAAATGGGAGGATTGAGCAAACTTTCAGATCATTAAACAAATGGAAAGTTCACTCAACATCAAAGTGTGGTTTGGTTTTTGATTTGTACTTTAAAAAGAAATGAAAATAAAAATGCTGGGACTAAATATTTCTGCAGGTCTTGTGCAGTCTCCATCAGCTCTGCCAGGGAGCAAGGCTGCTCCCATAGAGGGGAAGGTTTTGTTTAACTCCTAATTTGTGTGGGTAGGTCTGCAGTGACATCTGTCTCCTCAGACACCTTTTCTCCACCCAGTTTCCATCTTTTTTTGTAAAATCCTGTCATTCAGGGATCTAGAGATATGAATCTATTGCTCAGGCAAAGAGCTGCAGCCACTGATTGACCCATAACTGCCTCAGCCACACATCATGCTCCATATCCAGCTTATTTCCATTAGAAGGCAATACAAGGACCACAGGCAGTCACATTGTCTACTTAGTATGTTGTTGGAAACAAGATGATGTTGATAAAAAATAAATTAAAGCTTTAAAAATCAAAGGTTGAAGAAAAATTGCAGCTCCCATAAGGCTGTCTGTGGCTTCCACATAACTCAGATATCACCCATACCCCTAAACTTAGGTTTGTGTGGGCACAGGCTATGTGCTGGTCTCCTCTGCCCAAGGATGACTTTGAATCCATACTCTTCATATTTACCTGTTCTAAATGTGAGCAGAAATTCTGTAATCTTCTTTTTATTGCACTCTAAAAACAGAAGAAAGCTCAGTATTTACCTACAGCATCAGACTTGCCCTTGATGTCACCCAGACATCTTTGTGCTCTTTCTCTTGTATTGAAACCAGTGAAACTGAGCTCCCACCCTTTAATTCAGCTCAGAAACTAACAAGAGAAGAAAATAGTAAGGATGTTGTGTAAATTACTTTCTTACAAAGATGCTCTAGTACTTCAGGGAGAAGTATTTTTTTCTTTTCTTTAATATATAGCATTTTGAAATGCAAATGTTCTGGAGCAAAGCCTGTGGAATGCTGTGTTATTAACCACCCTGAGTATCCAAACTTTCTTTGGTAAGGCTGAGTCTTTTAGCTATTTGGAGAAAAACATAAACAAGTGGCTCAAGGGGAGGGGCAATAGATGGGGACAGCAATCCACTTGTACACAACAAAGGAGAAAAGCTCTATAATTTAAAAAAAAAAGGAAAGTTAAAGACCTTTGATTTCCCTCCACTGATCCCACCTGGACAGAAAGATGCCCACCTAATTCCTTAGTGTTTTGAGATGACTAGAACAGGCTGTGCTGGGGTTTTTTGTTATGATGATCCCTTTTCCCTCTTCTCTCTTCTGCCTCTTGCCCATAACAGAGATGAGGGAAATCACTCCAGCAGAAATCCTAACACTAGTAATAATCAAAGAACTATTCTGTTCTTATTTCAGAATCAAGTAAAAGAACTGTTGAGTTGGTTTTTTTCCTCTCTGTTCCTTGCTCTTAATGTGATGCATTATGGCTGTCTCTTAGTTCTTGTGCAATCTGGGGTAGATCAAGATTTAGGTGATTGATTGGGGAGGGGAGCAGGAGTTCCTCCTTCTGTGCTCAGTGGACAGGAGTCTTCATGGCCAGTTTGAGCCAGCAGCAATGTTTTATCTTCCTGTCCCAGCAGCAGAGAATTGCAGTATGAGTATGGCAAGGTTGCTCTGCTGGGCTGGGCTAGGTTGTTGCCACCCAACCTACCAAGGCCACTGGGTTCCTTGCTGACTCTATTTTGTCATTTTCTGTCCCACTTCTCACACACAAAATCACAATGCTTAGTGAATTTTTATTGGAATATCACACTCCAATGGCACACCTCTTTTAGGTTTTCTTTGCAAGATAATCCAAAGTATTTCTCATTTTCTGTGAGAAACAGAAGCCAAATAGGAGAGTGGACTCCAACTTGTCTGCTCATGCCATCAGCATACAGGATTAAGTCTGATTTTCAGTCTTCTTTTCCCACATTCTGCCTTCCCCAAATATTGGTATCAGGAAGAACCTCAGGTTCTAAACTCCAGATGTGTATTTAATCATTTGCAAACTTCATCTTCCCTACTTTGTTTTCCTCATTTCCTTCACAGCCTCTGATTTTCCAAACTCCATCTACTCCAGTACATGTCCCAAAGGTCCTTTCTGCTTCACACTTGACTCAGGTGCAGCAGACACAGGTTTCCCTTCCCCAGCCTTTGGCATGTCTGTTACCAAGTCTCCCAGCATTCCCAGTGCTGCTGCCCTGCCTAGCTCCCCCTACTCCATGGGTCAGAGCCAGGTTTGCCCCAAAACACTCTGAGGTGGGACTGGGAGTCCAGCTGCTTTCCATGTTACCTATGTTATGACAGATAAATCTAGGAATAAACCTTACTGCATTTTCCCCAAGGTTGGCAGCAGCTCTCAGGGGGCATCTGGAGAGTAGGAACAAGAACATAGCACAAGCCAGGAGGGAGCATTCCCCAGCTGCACTCCTTCTGCCCTGGGGACATGGTCAGGTGTTTGCAGGGTCTCACTGTGAGCACAGGGGACTGGGTCAGACTGGAGCTCTTGTGGAAGAAGGAGGGGGGATGGACATGGATCCAGGTCCTCCATGAAGGAACTGCAGGAGAGGCTAAGAGGTGTGTGTTTATCTGTAGGTGTTCAGCCAGTCAGAGAGCTGAGGAAGTGGGACTGGATGAATTGGAGAAGTAAGACATAGTCTGCAGAGGAACAAGGGGACCAGGAGTGGCTAAGGAGAGGAAGTGTGCAGAGCAGAAGGCATCTTCTGTGGCTACTTTAGCCTCCTCTTTCTGCAGGGAATGAGAGAGCCCATCCTGGGGCCACAGGGAGCTATATTCCTGCACTCCTTGCATGGAGCAGGGCAGTTTATATTTGGCTTTGGCTCTGGGTTTGTTCATTACCCTATTTTCTATTCTGTTATCTGTTGTGGTTGCAAGCCAAAAGCCATTCCATCTGAGCAAGGCTCACCATTAATAGATGTGAGAGCAGCAGGTCCAGGAGATTCTGCTGAGATAATTATGCCCCAGCTCCATAGATTGGAGGAAGATGATGGCAGCTGCTATGACTTGCAAGGAAGCTGAAAAACTCTTTGTGCAAATTCTTGGAGCTAAATTTAGTCTGGGAAGGCTGGGTTTGAGGCCACTCCTTCCCAATCTGATTCCCATTTCTAGCTCAGGACTGTGTTTTTTAGCTTTCAGCAATTGCACAGCAGTAGGCCCTGGGGACTGAAGAGAATAATCATTGTGATTTGATCCTCAGCTCCTTTTTAGAGCTAATAAAAAAAAAGTTAGCTGCTGGTTTACACAGCAGTTTGAGAGCCCACACCATTCCAAGGTGTATTTCATTGGCATGGGTAATTAGCAAACATAACCTCAGCATTATCATTTGCTGTTTGTTTTCCCTCAGAAGCAAATAGATATAAATTGTTTCAAAGGGCAAACCTGTGCAAGAGAAAAACATCCAGGCACCCAAACAGCAGCTTCTAGCAATTAAGGAGACACTATTGGCATCAACAAGATTATTGTGATTTTTAATCTGTGCAGCTGCTTTTGATTACAGTGCTCTCCTGGGAAGGCAGCTGCTGGGTGGGCTGGGAATTGCCCACTGCTATGCTGTTTATCTTGGAGGTCTCTGGCCAGAGGTTATCTCTCAGTGTCTCATTATCACTGCTGGTATGTTCAAGTCAGCCTGTATGCCTTGAGCTGAAATTGAAGCCTGCTTGCATGTGGCAGTGGGTACAGCCAGATGGGTATTGTTTGATGAAACAGCTTTTTAACTAGAAAGTGCACATTTATCAAAACTCAAATCATTTTGCAAGGGATGCATCCCTTTCAGTGAATTTCTAGGAGGCTATGCAGCTTGTGACAGACTCTTGCTGGTCTCCACATGCCAGCCTGGCCACCAGCACCAGGATCTGGTGCTCCTCAAGGCTGTAGTACTCCTGACCTCAGAGCAGGACTTCCCTGACTCCCTCATCTGAACTTGTAGGGTCCCACCACAATGGCTGGGCACAGTGCTGCACGGGGAGAAGCAGTCAAACAGAGGCCAACCCTCTGAAATCACAAGCCCAGCCTCAGGTGGTCTAACCTCCATTAAGTATTAGAGCCTCTATTTTACTGGGCCTGTCTGAGATGTTGACATCCAGAAACCAGGTCTCAGCAAAGCCTTAGGATGTGCTTCCATTTGCAGAACAGGAAAAAGAAGTGTTTATATGTGACCCTTCCTAGGTTTGCACTGCTGTGGGAGGCATCAGAGCTTCTGTTTGGTTCTGAAAGAGAAGAATTTTCTAGTTTTCAAGCAGTTTTGGACTTCACTCTGAACAGACTTGCTTTTAGCCAGCTGGCTGTTACTCTCTGGAGCTGTAGTGGAGTCACTGCCTGTCCCCCTGCCCCAAAGCTGCCTCACAGTCCTGCTGCCCAGTGTATAGGGGCAGAGCTCCTTTGCTGCTGCAGCAGAGCTACCAATGTGAGACAGTGTCACACATGTTTACACAGTTTCAGCTGAACTGAGAAAGAGGCCATAAAACAACCTCCTGTCTCATTTATAATTACCCAGCAGGAAGGAAATTTAAATGACAGTATTTCAGTTTTTACTCTCTCCTGGTTAACATTCAGACATGGGGTCACCCTTGGCAAAGGGAAAGTGATAAGCCAAGTACAAAACTTCATCCAGCCCCATTTCTTCTTGCAAAACATTGCCAATGGGGCATTCAGTCCTTCTTCTCCCTTATACAAGTATGCCATTCATTTTATTAGTCCATTGTGAATTCTGTTCCAGACAATGACATAACTGAATTTAAACAAATTAGACCAGACTCTCCTATGGTCTAGTGAACATTTATGTCACTCAAGCACTAGAAGACCTCTGAAAGGGTTTGGGGTTTTATTCCTTGTTTTAAAGAAAACAAAAACCTTCCAAAAAATCATAGGTCAGTTACATTTTTTTGGAGTAAACAGTTCTAATGGAGCTGCACAGAGGTTTGGGTGGTCATATGCTTTCTGTGTGTAATAAGGAAACAGGATTAGTTTTACCCTAAAGGCAGAGTCATGAAGGCCTCCACAGGCATCTTAGGAAATGCTAATTCTTTCTGACTCAGGTGGATAAAAGATTATGACACAAATGGTTACATTTAAAGGAAATATCTCCTCCCCAGAGGGTATTTTTTTCCCCCTTACCTAGAATGTAATACCAACAGATTAACAATCTGTTGCCTAGATGAGTCTATCTGTATGTATGTGTTATATTTTGCTCAGGTAATTGGAAAGGGGGAACAGAGGATGCTGTGCCTTTCACCTGTTGTGTGGAAAATTGCCTCAGCTGCTCATGAAGTAGGGCCAGAATCTTGGCTGCATAAATGTATGTGGTTACAATTTCCAGCAGGAGAAATATGGCTGAATTTAGTTGGCCTTGAGTTGAACTTTGAGTTGAACTTAGTTGGAAGAATCATTTTATGGAAAATAATGTAAATGATAAGAAGCTTGTTCTGCTAGGGCTGCTCATCCACAGGCCATTCTCATTGCCATCTGCAGTACCCAAAGGGCTTCTTTCTTATCCACAGTAGCACAGAGGCTAAAATGAGCCTGCTCAGTGGCAGAGGTTGACCCTGAGCATCTAGAATCAATCCCAGACTGACTTCAGCTCAGAGATGAAGCTGCCCAGAGACATAAACAACTTGTATGCTCTGTGACCTTGGTCTCCTGGTAATTGTGGGGTTCTTCCTAATAAGTGCTTCAGCTTGTGCTGAAAATCTGCTCTAGGCAGGCACTAAACTATAACAGGCTCCAAGGAGATGTTAATTTTATGTCTAGGTTGTTAGAAGAATTAGCATTTAAGAAGGTCTTGTGCTTTTTTTCTTTCTCTTCTTTCTTTCTTTCTAATTTCACTGCAATAACCATGGTTAGATGGCTGAGACCAGGGATTGAGAATCACCTCCCTGTCTAGTTCTGTTAGCTGAGGCCTTCTCCCTCCATATTAAACATTGATGGTGTTTAGAATAAATGTTGCATGTGTTCTTCTGTTGAAATAAAAGACAAACTTCCTTGGTGAAGTAATTAGGATGTGGCTCACAGCTTTTTATATAGCAAGTCAGACATTATTTAACTTTGCAGAAATCCTGCACTAGGCCTTTTATCAAGAAGTCCATTTGTTCTTAAAACCCCTTAATCAATAAATCCTAATTAAAATCATATGTCAGATAACTAGTAGTCCTTAAGATTTTGATTTTATACCCTGGAGGGTTCTAGCTTACTGATGACATAAGTGTATTTATTTACTGACTAGATCAATTGCCTGCTCAATAATTGTTTTTTGCCAAGGTTACAGGCATTTGGCTGGAAATAATTAGAACTGTTTTGTGATGATGGATTTTTCTGAAACTTGCTATAGTACCTGGAGAAACTCCTGCCTGAGTGCCTTGAGGCTCTGACAGAGCTGTATTTAGTTCCATGTGCAGCACAGTCCTCTTAGCCCTGTCTAATGAAGAGATTCTCTTTCATTTTCCATGACCTGGCTTCCACAGGGCCACAGGCTATGACCTACACCTGATCTGTGGAATCATATCATATTAACAGCATTTGCAGTTTTCAATTTGGTGACATTTGTCTGCAGTAGTCTGTGGGAAACTTTGAGGTTTGTTAGTAGGCTTTGATCCCTGAAACTTTGGAGCTTCTGGTTTACAGGTAAACTCTGGTTGGGGTTATAAGGCACTGCAAGGAATTTAGCAGGTTTCAAGACCTCTTCCTTCTTTCATTTATGATATTTCTTAGCTGCCCTGTGTGAGTCTTAATAAGGAGGGATTATACCCTAGAGCCAATATACAGAAGACAGAAAAAGTGATTAAAAAGTAAGTACTGCTTGGAAACATTGTATGCTTCCATCAGCTAGCAGCAGTGTGAATAGTGGGGGTGGCTGGTAAATCCCTGCAGTGCTGTCAGAATAAAGCCACCAGCAGCAGAGGTCTCAGCTCTCCAGGGCTGCTGTGAGGAATGACAGACTGGCTGTGAGAAGCAAAGAATTTGGGGAAAATGGAAAAATCTAAAAAGCAGCTAGTCTTTTCTTTATGACAAAGAGGCTCTGATAAAGATTAGGTTCATCTCTGAATTGTCCAAAACCTCTTGAAACCAGCAAAATGACTAAGATCACCTGAGTCCTTCCATTTGTCTGGGATTTTTTGGGGGGGGGTTGTGGTGGTTTTTTTTAGAGTGACTAATGTGCACTGAATTTTTTTTCCTGGATAAGGTTCCTTTGTTGTTAATTCCAGACTATCCTCTCACTCTGTGAGACTCCCACTTAAGACCTCCTTCTACTGTCCTTGCAATACACCAGGCCAGGGAGATCTCCTTTCTCTTCAGTAGTTGCTGTGCAGTGAATCTCCACTAGTCACAGGTAGTTATGCCAGCACATGCCTTCATGGTGTTGCACAGCTCAGGAATAAATATATCTGACTTCTGCATTCCACCCTTTTCCCAGGGCAGCTTTTTGCCTTTTATTACTGGGATGGAACAATGCTTAGGAAATTGTTCATTTGAATTATGGTTTTTGCACTGTTGTTTGGTGTTGGGGACAAATGTGTTGAGGAGTAAACACAACTTGCTTGCAATGAAAAGGGAAAAAAAAAGAAGAGAGAAGAAATGTGTCTCTTCAGGAGGAAGGTAGTCTCAAAACTGATTAGAGTGGTAGAGTTTATTTTGCTCTTTCTTCATCCCTTTTCCCATAGGTTAAGACTCAAGTCATTGATGTAATATCCCAGAAATAACATTTCAGTTATTCCCAGCTGGCACCCTCAGCTGTGTATTTGGAGCCACCTGCATATAAATTACAGGGAAAGCTTATAGGAGCATAAAGGATTTTCAGTAAAACCTAAAACCTTTGACTTTTAAGCTTGCTCATGACAGATATCCCAACTATGTAAAAACTAGAGCACATCCTCAGAGAACAGAATCTTTCAGTCTTCATAATCATTTAAAAAGGGGAAGATATCACAGATGGGATGGTTAGAAACAAGCTCCTGAATGTGAGTGTATCATGGCATCCAAGCTAGTAGCTGATTTCACAAATTTAACCCTGCCCATTAGTGTGTCCTTAATTAAAACTGGAAGGTAAAACACAGAATTTTTCCTCAAAACATATATATATATATATGCACACATATATTTATGCATACATTTATCTGAAGGGATTTATATAAAAGTCTATTTTTCAAAGGAACTCTTAATATCTTGCACAGCAAAAACCATCAGGTTCTTGAATCATCTTTCCCTGACAATAGCATAAACCTAAAGAACTACTTAGTCTAAGTGCTTGCTTTTACATGGCTAATTTTAGGTAGGATGATTCACTCTTAATTTAAGAGCCAGATTTGCATAACAAGACAATGGCAGTTAAGCATCAAAGTGCTTCAAGCAGATTTTCCAGCTTCTTTACATCCCAAAGCTGTCCCTGATCTCAGTGCAACATGAATTCTAGGAAATCAAACTCCACTTGTGTGGATACAAAGCATGTTGCAATGACATGGCCTGAAGTTGACTTAAAATCATAAAGCAGCAGCTTGTGGCATCCTCTTGGTATTCCAAGCCTGAAAATGGACTGATTAAAGCATTTGCTTAGGAAAAGAGTATAAGAAGCAGGGAAAAATGACCTGATACTTCCCATGGCATAGCCTCCCAGCTCACCACCTTCAGCTCATCAAGGATTTTTTTGTACTGAAGGCTGCACCTAGACCATTTCATGCTTAGTAGCTACTGATGAATCTGCCTCCCATGAATTTTTTGAGCCCATTTGTGAACCTTCCTCATTTTGAGCCCATTTGCACTTTGGATCTCTAATATGCTGTGGTGATGACTTCCCTAGCATAGTTAATTTCCCTCCTCAAGGTAAGAGCCTGATAAAGGTCTGCTCAGTGGAAAAGACATGATGGCAACATAATTAATGCAACCTGACTGAAAGGAGATTGCCAATGAAGCATAGTAGAGAAACTTTAGTTAGCCTCATGCTACAATGTAGAGGCCAAAAGCAATGCAAATTATTGTTCTTGAAGGACAGGAAAGTAAAAATTGAACTTTGTGCTTTGAATATGTGGCTGGTGTAGGGAGAGCCAGTCTTCCTTTCACTCATTTATTTATTTAATAAATATTTCCTTTGAAGTGTTGCTTGGCATGTCTCCAGTTACAAGACTCTTTCATAGTAGCTAATGCAGTCAAACTATGCTTCCCCTGCCTGGTGCTCCTTGCTTTCAAAGACTTTCAGGTATGCTTGTGGGAGCATGCTTAGTAAAAGTGTCATTTTCTCCAGTTAACCAGAAAAGAGAGAATCAAGGACAAGCCTTCCAAACTCAGCCTCAATTTCACAGGATGACAGCTTGGGTATTTGGAAGGCATTGTGTTTTTTGAGTGTCTATAGGACTGACAAAGTCAAACTAATAAACAATCATAAATCAGCTTATGAATTATTTTTCATCTCTGTGTTCTCTGTAACTACTGCTGGCTTGGTGGCAAACAACTTTAATATAGTCATGAGACCCTCTGCTTTTCAGCTCACCAAGGACTGGCCAATGTAGAGGTATTCTTAGCCTTGAAGTTTTCAAGTTTACTCCTTGGGTCCAAACAGTCTATCTGGCAAAACTTTTCAGACACTGAATCCTTTCTTTCTTAAGGCTTAGGACTTCTTAAGATTTCTTAAGGCTTGCCTTCAGCTTATGTGTCCAAGAGTTCACTATTTTGAAGAAATAGGCCACACTCTGAGCAGAACATATCTAAACCATTCCTTCTGTATTTTAAATGATGCAATAGCTATGTGTGAATCCTTCTCTTGGCTTTCTCCTTATTCAGTTGCCTCAGGAGTTGATCCTTAGCCTCTAAGGAGACCAGGACATATCCTCTCTGCTCCCATCTCTTTGTGTGCAGCTTTGGGTTTGGGTTCAGGTTTCTGTAATGGTAGTAGACACTTTTGTAAAGACAGTTGGTAAAGACAGACAAAAGATTTTGCTCTCACTTTTTGCTCTCAGGCTAGCAATTAAGTTTTCTGTCAGGAGATTAGTTGCTCACTTGCCCACCTGAGATTTGCTCTGGGCAGTAGCCAGCTCTTTGAACACAAATGTTTCCCTTTGACTGTAAGCTTATCAAGGCTTTACAGCCCTCCACTGTGAGCCTTGTGTGAAGGAGGAGGGAGTCTCTCCTGGCACTGCCAGGGGGCTCTGATCAAGTGGGTCTCCAGAGCTTCCAATGGGGTAGAGTCTGCACTCAAAGCTGGCTGGGCACGGAGCAAAGTGCTGAACAAAGTAGTGCAGTAGGTGGAGAGCAATGCATGCATATGCACAAATGTATAGTCACTGTTCACACTTTCCTTGGCATTCTTTTCTTAAAGAGCAAGTGTTCCATAGCAGCAGTTTTCTGTGATAAGGTTGCTGAGCAGTTTTGTGCCAGCTCCTTTTTCAGAATTGGACCCTGCAGCATCCTGTTAAAGGGACTGGCATTGTTCCTGTGAGGTCACACACAGGGCTAAGGTCGGTTGGGTTGACGTGAAGGTGTGAAGGGAGAATACATCCAATAACAAATGAATTCACTTGCTCCCAAAAAACAATGAACTTTTCTTGAGCAGGTGTCAGGAAGCATTTAGCACCTAGTGGTTTTGAAGTCCAGATGAAAAATACTATAAACCTCCAACTTCATGACATTCTGGTCCAGCATCTGTTTCTTTGGCAGAGAAGTTGGATTTTTCCCTGAAATTAGTTCTTGTTACTGGATTAGATCCTTTCCCAAGAAATATGTAGATGAGAGAACTGAAACTGTATGCACATGTACCTGTCATAGAAGAGGTGTTATCCCAGTGAATTATCATTTATGGATACTGGGAAGATCTGAATAAACCTTAAGTTGTCTCAGAAATAATAAGGGATATGTAGCCTGTGTCCTTTGTAACCTACTATAGTGAACTAGCTGCTGCTTCTTAGTATTGAATATTCATGAAGCCATTAAATGAATAATTGGGATACTTTTACACTTTATTACTGTTATGGGATAGCCTGGGCACCTTAATAAGATGCTGATGATTCATTTTGGCATGACAGAAAGAGGGTGCAGTGGGAATTTGTCAGTATGACTTGCTAATGCAAAAATAATTGTTCCATTTTCCAACTTTAATGTCAAGAAAGACACTTGATGTTTAAGAGTGAATCTGCCTAATAGCACCTTTCACTGTGTATTAGAGACTTGTATGAAGCAAGTGCTCTGCAGCTTGCTGTTTCTATTTCTACAGCAAATGGAGAACTGAGGAAGAGGAGGCAGAAAAAACCCTCCCACTCTCTCACCCAGGAGGCAGAAATAACCCTCCCACACCCCCTCACCCACCAGAAGCTCAGAAATGACTAGCAGCTCCTGTACATTGCAGATCGATTCTGATGCACTTGATAAGTGAAGAGGATTCAATAAGTAATCTGATTAGAATGTAATAGCTATGGAAGGAGCTTTCCATTACACTGAGACCTTGACTCTCAAAATATAATGAAGCTCTTATAGATCAATTTAATTATATTTCAGCTATACAAATATTTACCATGGCTACATATTGAAAAGTTATGTTACCATCAGTCAGCTCCCTTAATATATATATTATAAAGATAGAAAAAGATATAGAGAGGTAATAAGAATGAAAATGTAAATGAAAACTGGGTTTAGAACCTGCACTGACTCAATTCAGTGTGCTTACAGTCTTTTCATTTTTAACAGTGGTTATCTCCCACATGGCATCTTTCCATTTACTGACATTAATGTCCTTGTTGCTGTGAGGTGTACTGGCTGGCATTGCAGAACTTGCACTGTGCAGTGTGTTGAAACTTGGGCTGACCTGTCCTACTGCATAGGAGTACCCAGAAGCTTATGCTGGGTCTTTGTCTCATCCCCTGGAGTGAGACTGGGTCTTCATTGTAGAGGGGAAAAAATATCCACTGGAAGAAGGTGGCCTTGGCAGTGTGTATGTATGGAAGGAGCTTCCCCAAAATCTGCTGGTTGTCAGAAAGAGGTGAAAATAGCAGATATATCATGCTGATAAAGGCAGATGCAAGCCTTCAAGCAGCTCACATCCAAGAGTTTCCAGATCACAAACCCTACATCTGGCAGACAGTTCACATTATATGTCTTTGATAAATAGTGCTTATTAAAGAGTAAGAAATTTCTCTTTCCCCAGAGAAGCTGTTTCATACATTTTTCAATCTTTAAGCAAAATGAAAAAGTTTAATGAAAAAGCCCCTATTCAGCCTCCCCCAGTGAGCCTCCAGTCAAGTTTCTCCTGAAGTATATAAATTCTTAATTTACTGTAGATAATGTCTACCAGATGATACTACCAGGAGCACAAGTGGAAATTAAAGTACAGCAGACTTGGACCAGACATTATTAAGCACTTTTTCATGAAGAGAAAGATTAGCATGTTGACTTAAAGCAGGGGCTATCAAGGCAAGAGAAGCCAACTGAGGTCATAGAGAAAGCCTTTAGATAGTTGCCTTCTGGAGCTGATCAGCCATGCAGGTGTGTAAGGGGTAGGGTATGAAGCTCCCTTTCACTAGGCCCTGATGAGAAGTGCAGTAAAATACCCTTTTGGGCATGAAAGCACATGTTGCATTGTATCACATCTACAAAGCAATGTTGCCCTTCAGAAAGGGGCAGGTAGCCAGTTGTGGTTCCCCATGGGTAACAGGAATGTGTAGTTCACCTGCAGCACTGTGAAAGTTCCTAATATGAAGATCTTCAGGGATACAGAATGTGATTTGTACATTGAATTTGTCCAGAGAGCAAGGTTGAAAGCCTAAAATGTAGGTTCTTTTCATCTTCCCTTCTCCACTGTTGATGGCACTTATGTGTCAAACAGCAGTGAGGGTATATAGTATAAATCCAAGATTTCTGAAGATGTTTTTCATTTCTGAGGCTGTGGAGATCTCTACAGCTTTTCCAAGATGCTGAAAAAAATAGCCTAGAAGGTGATGTGTTTTAGTGAATGCTAAAAAAGCAGAAAAGAATATAAGAAAATAGTAATAAACCCCTTCTTGTCATATAATGAATCTCATCAGCAACACTTATAGGGCTTTGCACAGGGATTTATCACACCATCTCTCTTTCAGAGATGAGGAAATGGAAGCTTACAGGAAGAAAGCAACTTTCCAAGTTCAAATAATGAATCAGTGGATAAACAGGGGATAGAGCATAGGTCTTGGTTCAACCTTCCATCCAGAACACCTCAGACCAGAACAAGAGAGTTGGAAATGAGCATTTTAGCAGTTAGAATACAAGATATATTTTTTATTCTTATATATTTAGGGAAAGTACTAATTATTTTTAGATTATTTTTTTTCTTTATTCTTTTATCCTAGGACATTAATGTTTCTATAGGGAACCAAAGAGAATATTAACTATGAAGTATTTGATCTGAAACTAAACATCAGGTTTACTTTGTGGGGGCACTTACTGAAACTCCATATTGAAATGGCAACTAGAACTTCTGACTTAGTTTGAAGCAAACTGTTCTAGCTTTTAGGAAAACCATAGCATTTTCAGCCTGGCTTCCTGAGGAAAATAATCTTTTGCTATACCCTGAAAAATGGCTAATTATGTGTCTGCCTACCTGCACATGAGCCTGTCTGTCCTTAATCACCTTAGAACTGTGCATCTTGCAGCTGAGAAAATGTGACTGATCCACCTACAGTCATGTGGGGAAATCTGTTCCTTGTTTTCATGTGTGGCAAAAGAACAGCCAGTGTTGAATCCTATGCCTGCTTGCTCCAACATACTCCTTATACTGCAGCTGAAATGAATCTTATGGCAATCTCCCTTATTTCTAAATGAAAAAAAAATCTTCCTATTCTGCAAAATGCAGCTATGGATCTGGCTCCAACCAGAGAAATCCTTTGGAAATGAATTCCTAATAAAGCAATGAAACTTACTGCTTTAGTAAGTTTCCAGTGCCAAACTTATTTGACAATGCACTAAAATGCTATCTCCATCACAGAATAGATTCGAAGGTACTTGTTAAAAGAGGCAGTGTTTCCTCTTTCCAGAAACTCCAGTGCCAATTTAGATGCACACTTGTTCAAAAAAAATACACTTTTTGGTGCAAAGATATCCTGTGAGAAGTTTCCAGCAGAGACTGTAGAAGCAATTATTCTTGCAGGGCTATTGGTAACTTCTACTGTAAGTTCCCACGATGTCAGAAAGCTTCAGCACTGGGAAAAATGAGTGGATAGACTGAGATTGAATTTAGTTTTAAAATATATCAGTAACCTTGAAGTGATTTTTTTCTGAAAAAAATTAGGTTTGTCAACAATAAGCTTACATGTTAAAGAGAAGTGTCCTAGCATTAGAAACCTGATTACCATCATCTGGATTTTTTTCAATAAAATATTCATAAAGCCAGATCTGAATTTCAAAAAGAAAAATAGCCTTTAAATTCTGAAGTAATATATTCTCCCATCTCATTAGAAAGCAGAAATCTATCTTGGATCTTATATGCTCTTCCTCATTACAAAACTATTTATATAACAGTCTGATAGACATCAGCTCTTCTTAGGTTTACAGCCCTTAAAAATCATCTAAAATCCTTTCCTCCCTGTTTTAGCCTATGTATCTAATTCTTCATTATTTATGACATACACCAGCTCAACTCTCAAGGTCACACTCAAAAGAAGCCAAAGCACATTTCTTCTTAGCTTTTGTTTTATCTCAGAATTCCAATCAGCTGAAGGCAAAAGCACCCCAGAAAAAATACAGTGAGGGCAATCAAGAACAGAATATGGTTTCAGTAACTGGTTTCAAGGGTGGAGAGTTACCAAGGAGCCTTTTAGCTACTGCTTCACTTTAATGGTACATTTAACTAGTGCCAAATTGCAAAGGGGCTTGAGTGAAAGTCCATGTGATGTGCATGGAACTACCCAGGAAATTCATTCTGACAGTTCTTTTCTGAAACAATACAAGACAAAAAGAGACTTGGAAGCTCTCCCTGCTTTGTATTCTGAACCCTGCTTTCCTGAGTAGCATGCCCAGGCATTAATCCCAGGAAAGGTTTCATATCAGTGCATTATCCCAGGAGAGCAGAGCAAAGCTCATGGTGAGTGAGACAGGAAAACTTAGCCTCCAGTCACCCTCAGTTGTCAGCTGTTTGCCACAGCACACCAAATTTAACCCAGAGGGCAGTTTGAACACACAGGCAATCCCATACATTTCTGTGACAGGTGGAGGAGGACAGAGGACATGAAATTCAAGTGTATGGTAAGGGCTGGCATTTTAGGAACAGCTCTACACTTTACACCCACATTCTCTTAAAGACAGAATTAAATACAAAAAAAACCCCCTATATAACTTCCTGTGGAGTTTTGGGAATTTGTATCAGAGATGTAAACTGGTGCCAGTAACCCAGAGGTCAATGGATCCAAACCATCCTCTGCTACAGTATTGACTATGATGCATATGGAATGGACCACTTAGCTGGTCAGTTTAAGGTCACCTATCCTGTCTGTTCCCCCCTGTAGCTGCAGCCTTTTATTCTGCACCCCAGTGTGCTGCACAAGATTTAGCAGTGACCTTGGTCTGCATACCAGTCCTTGGTAGTAAATCTAAACATTGGGTCTTAACACTGCTAGAAGCAGGCAGTGTCTATGAAAACATGCTGTTAGTTTCAGACAGTGCAGTTACTTAACAGGAGCTTTTAGCTAAAAAGTAAAATCATGGTGACTGAGGATCCAACTGCTGCCACAATATAAACCATAAAGAAAGAGATGGTAATGGAAAGAGGCAAGCATCATGTGTTCAGCTGTCTCCAAGAACAGGAACTAGTTAGACACAGGAACTTCTTCCAGGGTCCTAAAATGGTATACACATTGATGATGATACTGGTAGCAATGTGCCAGAGGAAGTCATTGTAATTCTTAGTTGTTAGAGACTGATTCAAACACTAGGCATAGCCTGTGGTATATTTTCTAAAGCAAATAATTAGATAAATAAAATAAATCAGATGTTTTTCTTATCCCTATAAATACTCCATTCCTCTCTTTCTGTTAAAATGTTATGCTAGAATGTGTGATGGACTGCTGACAAAAATGCTAAATATTCAACATTACCTGATTGTATATTTATGGCTTAGAACACTGCATGATTTATTCCATCTCATATCCACTTAAAGGCTTCATCATTTATTGGTTTGTCCCTTTTATTTTCTAGTCTGAGAAGGGCACAAGAATGGTGTCATGTAAAGATGGATGCCCTTCCTTCACCTTAAGAGGATTTGCTGGCCTAAGCTGTGTGTGCAGAGCTGAGCCAGATCCTTGCCTTGCTGAATGAAGGCCTGCAGCTTTCCTAATGACTTGCATCATGGGCACCCAGTGGAAATTAGATGAGAATTTGGCCATTGCATCCGAGCCCTTCACATCTATCTTTTCTGATAATACTGTTACTCTAATACAAGGGGAATATTGCAGTTCAACACATTATCTTCAGAAAGAGGCCCACAACACTTGGTGGCATAGCTATGCACTACTGCTGCCCATAATTCACCAGTGTCCTACTAAACACCTGCTAATGGGATTGATTTGGATTTAAATTCAAAACAGGTCCTATACTTCTGCTACTTCTCAGTAATAACCTGTGTTTATGGGAAGGAAACCAGATACATCTTATGTGAGAAAACCAAAGCATATGGTGCTAGGACAACTTTATAGGGACATCAAACTCAGTGACTCCAACAATTCATTCCCCTATCTACCTCAAAATCTGTTTTCTGTGTGCATAGGTGTATGAGAGCATTCTTGTGAGTTCAGCCCACAGCCTGGAGTTCCTGTGACATAGCATCATAATATTGTCTGAGCTGGAAGGGACCCAATAGGATCAATAAGTCAAGCTCTTAAACCCATGGAGGACACCCCAAGAATCACACCATGTGCCTGAGAGTGTTATCTAAATGCTTCTTTAGCCATGGTGCTGAGACAGCTTTCCTGGGGAGGCTGTTCCAGATCCCAACCATCCTCTGAGTGAAGAAGCTTTTCCTAATCTCCAGCCTGAACCTCCCCAACTCAGCTTCATCCTGTTTCCCCTAGTCCTATAGCTATCCACCTGACTAAGATTGGTCCCTGCCCCTCTACTATCCCCTGTGAGGATGTTGGAGACAATCATGAGGTCTCCTCTCAATCTTCTCTTCTCAAGGCTAAACAAACCGAGTGACCTCAGCTGCTCCTCATAAGGTTTCCCCTCCAGTCCCTTCACCTTCTTCATAGTCCTACAAGTGCCATAAGTGCTTGTTCCAGCCAGAACACTGTTCCAGTTATGTCTCTCACTACAGAATATCTAGTTCTCATTAACTGAGATTCCCTGCATTTTGCATAGTTTTTGTCTAGAAGCATCATTTTCTTGCCATAGGCCAAATCCTGACATTGTTGGGCATCCTTTATATTTGCAACAGCTAAGTTTTATGTATCTTCCTTTAAAACAAACATTGCATCATCCTTCAGCTCCAACCTTGCTGTGTGCACAAGTCCTGCTGACCAGGTGGTAAGTTTTTCACCATGAGAACAGTTTCTTGATAGCTGTCACTTTCCCCTTCCTGTAACATAGCATGGAAAGAGGTCCTGAGTTTACAAAGCCAGCTGGTGCCAGCTGTGTTTTGGGTGCACAGCACTTGCACAAATGCCATCAGCCAAAGCCCTGTTTGTCATCTTCAGCCTCATACAGGGACTGGGGAACTGCCAGCCTAAAACCCTTTTTTCTTGTTCATCTCTTTTCTTGTTCTGAAACATCCCAGAAGGTTCAACAAAGTCCCTGTTGTGTGGCCCCTCATCTTCCACTTGTAGTTTAACAACACTTCCTCACAGTGCCAAGGTTTCTGAGACTCATAATGTGCAATCCCAGCCCAAAAGACCACTTAAACTGATGCTTCTGTGGGACTCTGATGTCCACTAGGAAGCTGGGGAAAAGACTTCCTTTTGAAGGGTGAGGATATAAGTACCTTCCAGTCACAGTGTGTGGGCACAATGCACATTTTAGTCTAGGACATGTTGTGAGAGATCTTTGTTTGGCAGTACATACTTTATACCATCTGCACACTGTACCTAATGAAGTATCAGTCAGAGCATGGACCAGTCTGTGGAAAGCCACCCAGGTGACAGAGGGATGCTCTGCAGAGGAAACTAGGAGAGTTGTTTTATGACAATAAAATGACTGTGTTGGAAATTGTTCACTACCTGTTTATGCAATGTAGCTCTGGGCACTCATCAGCTGTGTGAACATTTCACCCTGTGATTGGGGTCAGTGCAAAGTCCTGATCCTGAAAGCAGAACAGACTCTGTTCTACTCATGGAAAACTGCTGTTCCCATCACCTAGATAGCTCCTACTTCTAAGAGTCTGAAGGACTTCTCAGCCCAAGAGTGGCCCTACAAGGCTGACTTGTAAAACTTTTTATTGCTGCAGAAACCAATTTGCCTTTGCTAGTAGACCTTTACTCTGATGCACAAATAGAAATACTTGGTACTAGGTGGTACCTCCCACCTGGAAGTTACAGGGCAGCTTAGAAACATTGGTTGACTGAGACAAGAAGGTAACCATATAGATGGGAAACCTGAGGCTTTTGACATTGTCATCTTGCCTAAGTCAAACTGGAAATGAATACCAGGATTAAAGCAGAATCAAGGGCCAGCTGTTAGCCTACATCCAGTTACAACTCCAGGTGTTGAATGCCTGCTAACAGCCTTTGGAGCACAGGCTAGATGGGTGATCTCTGCAGTGTTAGTGTTAGCTTTCCTTAACACAGGTATCAAAGATAGTGTATTATGGCAAGGCAGGAACTCAGATCCAGTGTGTGTCCAGCTGTAATTTTAACTGGCAGCTTTTACAAACAAGCAGAGAGCACTGGCACAGACTGCCCAGAGAGGCTGTGGAGTCTCCTTCTCTGGAGATATTCAAAGCCCATCTAGATGTGCTTCTGTGTGACCTGGTGTAGGGAATCCTGCTCTGGTATGGGGGTTGGACTAGATGATGTTTTGAGGTCCCTTCCAACTCCTAACATTCTATGGTTCTGTGAAATAACAAGATGAGTCCATCACCATGCATATGCAGTGCCTCTGGTGATGTGCTTACCACAAGGAGACCAGCCTTCTCCTCTTTACAAGTAAAGTTTCTTTTGATCAGAATTTGTCCATCCACTTTGAGGTGACAGTGGTTGTGGGCCAATGGACTTAGAAGAGAAAATAAGTGGAAAAATGAGACCTTTGGTTAAAATAGCATTTTTAAAAGGAAGAGAGAGTTTCAGTGATTTATAATGAGAATTGTGACAGGGAAGAAGAGAGGTCACCCTGGAAAATTTTAGACTTTTAAGCAGGGTTTAATTTGTACAGAAGGATATGCAGTGCACCTTGAGGCAACAGAGCTATAAATCATGCTTTTGCAGGGCTCATTTATCACCACAATTCACCCTAGGATTTCAAGAAGTAGGTAGAAGCATCCCAGCTGTTTCATGCAGCAAAGTGTCATTGATAAAAGCAAGTCTCCAAAGTAAACAATAAAATATCTATTCTAAGTAAAGCATTTGCAAGGAGGCTGCATAGAATTAGGTTTCCTGTGCATTGCAGAGTTGTCTAGATAGTGTCTCCTTCCTCACTGGTGGCACTGATTCCCCTACACTGGAGCAGTTCTTGCAGCTGAAAACAGGCAACCCAGAATTCATACCCACTTTCTTATCAGGAGTAGGTGGGCAAAGGAGTCAGTAAGGTTTGAGCAAGTCCCACTGTCCTTCTGTCCTTGCCATTAACCTGGCAGTGCAGCTGAAGCCAACATTAACACTCCTAGTCATTTGCTGTTGCAGAGGTCTGTCACTTTTGAAGCCTAATATTTTTTCAGCTCTTCACTCCCTTCCAAGGGAAGGAGCATTAACTAAATTAATTCAAAATATATGCACCCAAACAAAGCCACTGATAAAGTACCTTCTGGTTGCTTAGGTAAGGGAAATGCAGATGCCAGCTCAGGTAGAGCTCCACATGGTGAGCTGGGACCCACACTGCTATGGCAGCTGTGGGCTCAGAGAGCACCCCAGGGCTGGAGAAGCTGGAGGTGAAGGTGCTACCAGATGTGCCCATGAACCTTTTGCTCTCTGCTGGCTGTGGTGAGCAACAGTCAGCCATTAATCATTTCAAGAGATGCTGCTGGCTGTAGTCATGGAGAGAGCAAAGGGACATTTTGAATTCACTTTGTGGCACACAGTGGTTAACATGGGTAAGGGCAACACCTCACTGTATTAATTTTCTAAACTAATGTGCAGGAATGTAGCTACATAATGAATATCAAAGATTTTAATAACATCTCAGGTGACAGCATAATGCCTTGAAGTCCCACATCTCCCTAAGTTTGTACAGCTTCCAGCACAGTGAACTCCCACTTCTTGTATCTCAACAACAAAAATGATCTCAGAGTATTATTTCAGTCAGAATAGTTTATGACATTTTTCTTCAGCAAAGGCTTTTTATGTTTATCCAAGGTGTTAGCTGCAGTTGTTGCATGCTAAAAACTCTTGTAAATTCCCTGCAACTTCCTTAATTTGTAAGGCTATATAACCACAGTGGGCAAATGAAAATGCTATGCTGAGGTGGAAATTTTCGGTGGGTGTAAGATTTCTGTGGTAGCTCTGGGAAATTAAGGTGTTTCCAGTGTTTAATGCCTGGAGGTCCCTGTGAAGCTGAGCATGCTGCAGGCACAGCCCCAAGCCAGTACTCCCTGCACCACAGTCCTGCTGGATGGGCAAAGAACTTAGCCTGAATGGCTTCTGGTTGCATCAGGCACAAGAACACACTGCTGGGCCTGTGGCACTGGTGAGTGCCAGTCTGATGACTGCTGTGTGGCACTGCCTGGAGCCTGCTGGGTGCCCAGCTTCCAGGAGTCAATGGGTTCAGCCCTGGCACACCAAACAGGATAAGGGCTCTTCCCTCATCACTGCTGTTGGAGGGGCTTGACTGCACACTCACTGACCACTGAGATAGGTTTCCTGTGATTTGGGATAGCCTAAGATCAGTCTTTCCTCAGACCTATGCTTCCATGGAGAAACACTGTTCTAGACATACAATTTAAGAGGAAGGTGGTAGGCTGTGTGTGTGTGCCGGGTTTGGTTTCCCACTGGAAGCCCTTCAAGGTCACCTTCCCCTCCTGAAGCTTCTCCTAAAGCTGACATGTTTGACCCACCCTGTGCCAAACACACAGGCACAACCTGTCCCCAGTTGTTTGAAGAAATCTATAGATAAGATTCAGTGCAGCAAATCAGCAGTGGCCCATGCCCAGAGGGCCTCACACTGCCCTTTGAAGAGACAATAATGTCTCTAGCCAAGAGAACAGATTTTCTTAGATACCCATTCAGAAGAGGTTTGCCTTTTATCATGGAATAATTAAGGTTGGGAAGACCTCTAACATGATCAAGTCCAACCATCAACCTGTCACCACCATGCTCACCACTGAACCATGTCCTTAAGTACCACATCTATATGTGTCTTGAACAGCTCCAGGGATGGTGACTCCAGCACTGCCCTGGGCAGCCTGGGCCATGCCTAACAACTCTTTCTGGGAAGAAATTTTTCCTAATATCCAACCTAAACCTCCCCTGGTGCAACTTGAGGCTATTTCCTCTTGTCCTCTCACTGGTAACCCAGGAGAAGACACTGACTCCTACCTCATAACAGCCTCCTTTGTAGAGAGAGATAAGGTCTTCCCTGAGCTTCTCATAAGACTTATTCTCCAGACCCTTTTGCTGATCTCCTGCTGCAAGTGATGTAAACATAGTGTAATAACACAGCAAGAGTTCTCTGGATTGATGTTAGTGCAACAGAGCAGGCTGTTAGCCCAAGGAAATATCCAAAGTCAAAGTCAGTTTAGTTAGTTATCATCAACACATAATAAGAATCCTATAGACTTGCCTTAGTATGTATTTGCTCTGGGGGGAATTCAGGCCACAAATTATGGATGATTTCTTAATTGCAAAGATTCATGATTAAAAAATTACAGTAGTTTCTCCTTAATAACTTGCAAAAATTCATGAATGTTGTTAAGCAGCATAATTTATCCAAATGTTTTGGGACATTATTTTTATGAGGTATTATTGTATTGTAGGACTATTTATGTTTTGCTAACAATCTAGTTACTGCATTATTAGTTAAGCTCATTAGCCTAAGTGATTGAAGGGAGACTGGTGTGCTACTGAGAGCTCCTCTGTCTCTGCACCTAACCAGTTTGTTGCAGTCCAGCTTGTCTTGGGTGCCTTCTACTGGCCAAATACATCCAGTCTGTTTTCAAGACACCATTGCTTTATGGTGGTACTGAAAAGCACAGGAAAATAGCAGGAGCTAATGGTGGCTTTCTGTTTTATATCTTCACTGCTAGGTGGGTAGTGAAGCTGTGTGTTTGATCCTGTGTTTTTCTACTGTTGTAGTTCCAGCAGAGTTCAGATGATCTCAGGTACCAGGCACTCACCAAGCACTGCCTAAGGCTGTGCTCTTTAAATAAATGTCTTGGAGAAGGGTTAAACTCCCTGTACACATAGGAAAGGGAGAAGCTGCAAGGTAACCACTTGGGCAGGAGGCTGATGAAGCCAGTGCTCCCAGCTACTCTTGTGGCTGCTATTTATGCCTGTAAACAGCCACTGGTTCATAGACTGTGACCTGAGTGCATCCTTCAGTGCTGGTCTGAAATACAGTGTGAATGACATCCAGTGGTCTCTGTTCAACATGATTCTGAGAGGTGTTCAGGTTCACATTCAATTCACATTCAGGTTCACATTCAATGTTTGGGCCACCCTGCAGCAACTCACTGCAGAATCTTTAATATAGCTCTATTTCTGGCACCAAATTTGTCTGACAAGGACCTTTCCTCTTGACAGAGCAGCTTTTCACCTGGTGTAGAGGGGCTGCAATGATTCCACTTCAGCTCAGTAAAACTCTACCCTACCAGCTGCATCACATCATTACAAACAACTGCTGCAGTTCAAACTGATCAAGAGCAGAACATGTCTGATTTTGTAAGCCTTTTAAACCTGAGGGCAACTGCATTTGCTAGTGCTTTATTAATTTACCAACATTTGGTGAAAATTCCTTGTTTTCTGTAGCAGCCATCAGTCCTCCCAGAAAGCACAAGATGTGTAAGCACACCATGCAACCTACTTAAGTAAATAATAAATAACCATAGCAGAATTCAATAATTTAAACCACTATACTTGGAGGGGATTAGGTAATTTCAGGGAAATCAACCTGGTTAAATGTGGCTAATGCAGGAGAGCTAAGCACCTTGATGGCTTCGATCTGTTTCAGCAAGACAGAAAGGTTTCCAGGCTCAGAGTTCCCCCATTGACATGCACAGATGGACCACAGACAGGGGGAGGCTGTGGCTCCAGTAGCCTCTCCCAGGCACTGGCCAGGCTCACAGCTACTCACAGCTGTACATCTTCACCCTTCCCTGTTTAGATCAGGATTACTGGTCACAGTCTTATTTTATCATAAAGAGTCAGCACCTATCTTTTATTTTAACTTAGTTCCTGATGAAATTAGAGGTGCTTATTGTTGAGAGTTGAGCTGTGCAATTAGTTGATACACCAGATGCATTCTCCCATGTATCAGCTAATTGGGTTTTTTCCTCATTGTTCCTTAGGCTTTCATTTGGTTTGCAGTTGGACAGTCCCAGGCAGTAGGCCAGGTTCAGCCCTGCTGAGAACCTTAAGGCAAGGTCATAAGTATGAATTATTCTGTGTCTATACCATAAAATCACTTCTATTTGTGTTGTAGGGTCTCAGGATCTCACAGAATTAGACTGGGAGGTTATACAGGATATTAGCATGGAATTTTCTATAAAGTATTAAAAGGAGTTGCTTTCCAACTTGCTGTGAATTATGGTTTAGGAGAAAAAATGGAAAATAAACCACCCCAGCTTTCCCCTGCCCTCTTCATTAAACAATGTCTTCAGTGTTGCCTTTAAAACCAAGCTGAGCCTGCATCCTCCCAACATTAGTTCCTAGTAGACATGTCAACATCTAGCAGGCAGGAATTAGAGACAGTGTTATGGTAACCTTCTTCACTTGCTTGTTAAAGAGAGCTATACTAATTTGTTCAGCAAGGTGGAAGCCCCAGCTGAGCCAAAGTGAAATTGGGACCATTGTGGCTGATGACAAGACTGTGTAAATTCTTCTTTTTTCCAGCTGGATCCCTCTGTGTTGGGGCTTCCCAGCCTACAGTTCTCATCTGGGATGTAATTTGTCCTTTACAAAAGGCTCACACTGTCTTAACTCCTGCACAGGATTGGATATGAGCCTGGGTGAACCCTAATCACCACTTAATACTCCAGATCTGAAGGGTTTTATGACTGGACTGACAGCTATGCTGAGCTGTGCACTGGTGATTTTCTCTGGTTTAGGAAACTCCCTCCAATTGTTTCCTGCCTTGCCAATGACCCCTAACTTTCCAAAGGCAAAGGGTCAGAATATCCTTATCCCAGCAAGTGAGCCAAGTTCCTGCAGGTCCTGATGGTCTGCTACACTCTGTTATCTTCATTGTTTCCCTCTTCCCATCAATCTGAGGGTGAAAGTTATTGATTATTCTGCCAGGGGTTGTTAAACCAGAAAATTTTGATATCTCAAATGAAAGTGCCAACAAGGTGTGAAAATTGTTACTAATGAGGGCTTGGAACAATCTGTTCCAGTACTGTTTTCTGTGATTCCATAGTTTTTCAGTTCTGGAGGTAGTTGTTGCACTGACATAGTAGTGCCCATTCACAGATACCCAGCTCCATTCCTCCTGTTGCCTTGACTGCCTTGTGCAATGCAAAACACAAACAGTCCTTGCTCCAGAATGTCTGCAGGATTCTAAGGGGATCTGGGGTATGGAGTGTGCAGAATTCTCTGAATACCATTCTCCAGGCAGGGCAAGTTAGATTTTGGCACTTCTGATGAAAGCCAAAGTTCCTTTGGAAAATCTTCTCTGAACAGGATTAAGCAATCTGTTGTAGAGGGAAAAGTCAGAGAAGTGGCTTTTGTGCTATTTCTTCACTGGCTTCCCCTGACTTTCTTGATTTGGGCAGAGGGAGCTGTCAGTGCTAACCTGGCCTTGGCTCTTGGTCAGAAGCAGTGGCTATGCTTTATGGACTTGTCTGAAGGTGTATTAACTCCTGTTTTCTAGTTTCTCAGCTGCACTCTCTACAATCAGCAGCACACATTAAGTGCAGTTCCAAAGGAAGAAAAGCAGTGTGTTAAAAAATAGAAGTGCTTGGTTTGGGTACAAAGCAGCAGCTTGTGTATTTGCTTTAAACACATCAAAATAATTTTAAAAATCTTGACTCATTTCAAGTGGATACTTTCAGAATAGAGTCCACAAATCAGAGCAGACATCTTGGGTGTTTGACAAATAATTCCAAGATTAATACAGAGATATATCCCTGAGTGCAAGGACTTTAATCAATCCCTAATCTCCCAGAGAAGCAGTTTGACTTTACCTGACAGCACTATGAAAGATGATCTGCTTCTATGTGACTAGTATTGTAATAGCAAAAGCTATTTCCTGGGTTTTATTATTCAATTCTTAGCCCACAGTTGCTCAAAGCCACATTCAGAGCCTTGAATACAGGCAGCTTTGGATCAAGCCCTTGGGTACTTTCCCACTAATAAACTAGACCTAACCAAGAGGGTGACAGCCCTCCATGTCTGTGGGTCTTTGGAACCCTGCTCAAGTTCCAGCAGTTAAGCATAAGACTGAAAACACTGCTGAAAATGAGTGAGAGCAGGCAGAGAACAGGGAGCTGGGAGCCATCTGAAATCTCCACTCTCAAGTACTTTCCTCTTTTCCCTCTCCTCAGAGGACAGCTGCCCTCTTCTTTCATCCTTCCCAAGTTAATAGGCTGCCAGTGGCTCCCTCTTGCTTTTATATCTTCAGGCTAAACCAAGACAGATTCTTTCCATACAGCCTGTTTATGCATTGTCCACCAGATTTACAACTGAACAAAACCAAAACCTTATCAGACTGGTCCAGAGAACATGTGTAGACACTGAGAAGCACCTTGTAGCCCAAGACCAGAGATTCAGGTACCCTTGCTGAAGGTGGTGGGGTTACTGAGGAGCTGTCAGGGCTTGGTATGTACCATTGTGTGCCCAACTGCTCAGGCAGGATTGGTTGTGCTCTTTACTAGGCAGAGGGTGATGGATTGCCTGTGAGTATTTTTCCCAGCATTGTTTTGCCACTGGGTTAGCCCAAGGCAAACTGTTTGCTTTATTAAAATGAGAGACCATAACATATCACTCTGTAACAAAATGTAACAGGCAACTCTGTGAACAGAGGTGGTTTAAAACCCCAGCATATTCTGCCAGATGAGCTTCACTAATAACACACCAAGAGACCCAGCACACACCCTCTGATGAGACATACCATGATGACTAAATATTGAACAAAATATTATTGAAGTATTAGAAGTGTTATGTATTGGTTCATTGATGTATTCTTATATGTTATTATATTATTATATATTATATGTTATTATATTCTTATATGTTATATGCATATGTTATTTATTAGCTATTTGATTAACATCTAAATAAATCCTTTTTACAGTAGCACTCTAGGAGGCCTGAGAGAATAGCTGCTAATAAATATTTTCACCTTGGTTTGGTTCTTTGTGATTTGGATTGTGAAACTTAAGGTATGTCCACAGCAGAACAGACAGCATTAATAGATCCATATACTTAATGTTCTGATCATGCAACATCCAAAGGATATGTTTCACTTCACCTGCTATGCATACTTCCTTTGAAACCAAGGGGGTGACTCAGGGTCTCTAAATTAAGCCTACAGTGATATCACAGCATTGTGAACACTTACCATTTATTATGATCATGGCTACATGGTAGCTGAGAACATGGCACTGTTGTGCTTAGCATTTTATATGATTGAAAGATTCCTGAGAGTAATTTATCATTTAAATAGAGAAGATAAGGGTAACCAGACTTAAAAGTAGGGGAAAAAAATAAAGCAAAACTGAGAGAAAAAGAAAATGTTCACTGTGTCAGTCATGCTGCAGTGACAATTCCTTTGCACCAGGGCATGTGGTAGATGATTGCACATGAGGTCCTGGTGTATGAAATACAGAAGTCATAAAAGCTGCCATACCCTGAGAAGGAGCCTGGTTGTTCATGCTCTTTCTGTGGGGTTAACCACAGAAACCTAACTCTGAATTTCAAAACCACATTTTGGTGAAGTGGACTTGTGCATTTACAAGCTAGCCTGTAACAGTTAGCATGGATAGATCCAATTTAGCATCCCAGTTTGTATGGGAACAGGTATATAATATTACAGAACAGTTATATTAGCAGATATATTTTCTTTAAATTTAAGTGTCCAGATTCTGGTCTGAGAGCAAGCAAGGGGAAGTTACTCTCTTGAGAAACCTCTGAGTGCACATAGGGTTTTCAAACAGAAGCACCAGGATCTGCAGTGTAATTACAGCCTTGCCACTCTGTCAGAGGATTGCTTTGCAGCAAACCTGAGATTATGCATGCATATTTTCAGCAGACTGGGAATTTGCATAACCCATCCATAAACCACCAAAAATGTAATAAAGAATTGAACCTGGTTTCTGCTATGGTCACTGTATCTAAAAGTACAGCTCTGTTTTGTCTTGACCTTTTCTGTTTGGAATTTGGATTTTCCAGCCCCTCTTCTCTCTGTTTACAGAACCAGCCCCTCTGGGAAACATAAACAAATAAATCTTTCCTCCTGTGCATGCTCATGACATCCAATGATGTAATAAAATGAAATCTCTCTCCTTCTTTCTCTCCTTTTGATATTTGTTCTGAGAATTTATTGGTTTCCCTCCTTTTCAGGCTTCAAGGTTTCCCTCTGATAGATCACCTCAGTGTGGAGCATTTCTCATATTCTCTGTGCAGTACTTCTCAAGGTATTATTTTAAAATGTAGTTGGAGCTGCTTTTCAGTGAAGACAGTGCAGAGTTCTTCACTTTTCTTTCTAGCTGTGCTGGGCTTGCTCCATGAAAATATTCAGCTCCATTTCTTATCAAAGTATTATTAGCATTTAACAGTGACTCAGTAAACACCTGAGAATCAGTAAACTTCTTTCTGTTTACATGTGGATCCTGATCCTATAGGGTTCTGTTATTGTCATAAATATTTATGCCATCCTGAACTGAATTCTTAGCTGACATGAATGGGAATTCCCTTTGAGGTAGAGAGGGGTTGGTTTAGACTGTGTGAGTATCTAGTCTTGTGTTGAAAAAAACTATGAAGTTGAGTGCAAAAGCTTCAAGAGGAAGAGTTTTAGTTTTATTTCCTATGCTGTGAAGAGTTCCAGAGAGTCAGCTAAAGGTATTGCCCAGTTCAGGACATGCATGTGTCAATAGAGAGTGATACTAAGGGCAAAAATCAATGAACACACTAGAAACCTCTCCCCTAGTAGAAAATAGCTCAGATTATCTCACAGGTCTTTTTCACTTATAAATTTGTGCTAGAGTATTCTGAAATTTAAATGCAGAGCTTTTTCCCATTGGGGTATTTTAGCAACAATTAGCAGTAACTGTGCCACTGGCTGGCAGAGATTGAGTAGCACAGGCTGGCAGAATTACTGCAGAGAAACAATGGGATAGAGGCTTATACTAGAGAAAGCTGGGTCAGAGAACATGGCACCTGAAAGGACTTATCACTGAAAGGTCATTTAAAGATGTCATTTGTTCACCCTTGAGCCAACAGGTCTCAAACTGAAGAAGGAAGCACCAGTGCTACAGGCTGGCCTCTCATTTCCATCTCCTCTTTATCCATACTATGTAAAATATAAGGTTAGCTCTTCCTGGATGGGACAATGGTTTTTTAGAAGCCAGGGCAAGCCACAGACAATTAGATTTCTCATCTGCATCAGTTCAGGTTATTCAGGCTTTATTTGGAACTCTTACATCACAGAGCCCTAAGATGCTGCCTGCTGCTGGAGTGACCGTGGGGCTGGCAGGGGCTATTTGGGCAAAGCAAGGAGTCATACACAGCCAGTCTCCAGTGCTGGTGTGCACTGCAGGAATCCCAAATTAGGGCTATTGCTGCTGTTAATACTGAAGCATGTGTATACACATTTATACACATTTAATAATATGTGTATACACATATTATTAAGTAGGAGACCTTTCTTAGATGCACAGAATTGTTACCCTGCTCCAGCTGGCATTGCCTCACTGTTCCAAGCTGATGCTGGCTGAATCGAGTGTGACTGAAGGAGAGAGATGTTTGTCACAATATGCCTGGCTGAAGATTACATCTGCTCTTCTGTAATAAAGAGATTTTCCTATATTATCAGCTCTTCAACTACCCATGTATTGAAATCAGCCACAAAGATCCTTGGAAACCTGTCCTTTGTGAGAGTGGCTTCCAAACAGAGTTGGTCACTGACGTGTGGCCAAAGCTTCTATTTCTATCTCACCAAGAAAGCACAAACCCACATATTGCCTTATCTTGTGGGTAGACCTCCTCCTAGCCTATATTTCAGCAAAAATCACTGGTGCATAGCCATCTAGATAGCTCCTGACATTTTCCAGTGTTTCTGATCTATAATACTTGCTGGCAGAGGTTGGCTAACCAATCTGACTGAAAGCTCTGAGCCCACTGTCACAGTGGTTGCTCATTCTGTAATATCACCTTCTCCCAAGAGTGCATAGCTCTACCAGTTTAATTCACACATGCACTTAGATAACACCATGACATGTGAGACAAAATACAGAGACAGGAATAATTTGTTTCAGCTGTAGTTCTAGGTCTAGTGGTTTTCAGTGATGTTAAGCAATCTTCTATCATCAAAGGGTTTTTTTTTTTACCCCTGACTTTCTCAGTGCTGTCAGGAAAGCTCACTCAGCCACTGACAGTCTAGCTCATGGATATAATAAAGGACCAGGTTTACACCCTTAATAAATTGGCATTGCTCTGTCTGGAATCAATAAGAGCTGTATTGATACACACCAACCACAGACTGCCCCACTGCTGCAAAGCTCAGCACTGACCAAGAAGCAAATCAAAACTAAGCAGAGGAGCTTAAAAAACTGTAGTCATTCTTCTGCTCTGTACTCTAACCTTTCAAAAGAAACATTACCCACCAGAGGCAGAATTTGACACATTTATCAGGAGAATGTGGCAAGAGCAGGGAAGTATGTGTTTGAAAATTAAGATCAATTTCTGTGTCAGAGCAGTCTTATTTTAACAGAAAATGTGCAAAATATCCAGATCCTGGTGAAATGTCTTCTGTCAAGGCATTGGTACTTATGTTAGACCTGGGTATTGTTTTGTCACACATTTCATCCCTGCTTTTTCTGAGTGTTTGTATTTCAGCATGTTCAATGTATTTGAAAACAGTTTTACTCTGTGTGAGGGCAGTATGGACATCAGTGTGTGTTTTGTTAAAGGTCATTCACACAAATGAAAGTTAAGAGGTATTTGTAATATCAGATAGCTTTGATCTCTGAGCTCAGATCATGTTCTGTTGCCATTGGTGGTAAATGCCTCATTTCTGTGATGGGACAGATAACAATCCCATAGTTGTTTGCCAGGAAAACTCCTGGACTCCAATGAGGCTAAAATGTAGTAGCTAAATCAAGCCAAGGCTTGATGGGGCCCTGGGTAACCTGATCTAGTGGATGGTGTCCCTGCCAGGCAGGGGGTTTGGAACTGGATGATCTTTGAGGTCCCTTCCAACTCTGGCAATTCTATGGTTCTAGGATTCTCTAAATACACAGCTTTTTATCATTTAGCAAAATGGAGAATGATGAGGGAAAGGTCAGGGGGAAAAGCATGTTTCCTGGAGCCATAGGGGTTGACCCCAAAGTCACAGAAGGTTAATAGAAGTTTTCCAAATGGTTTCAGGCAACCTCGTGGAGAAATGCAAAAGTCTTATGTCCAGACTCTGCTTTGTAGGATTGCACTGATACATGCAGATGGGGCAACATCAGCATGGATGTGATGACAGTGAAATAACACAGAGGTGTGCCCTCACCTTTTTTTTCAAACCATTTTGTCATCTGTGTGAAGTTTGAGTTCAGTCTGAGTCTTCTCTTTGTACCCTGGAGATTATTCCTCACCTCACTGAAAATGATATCATTTAACCTAATGGAGGACATGCACCTGCAGTTGTAGTTTCTAACCTTGTAGGCTATTTCATGGAGCATTGGACAAATGGGATAAAAAAATGAGAGATGCAGTTCTAAACCAAAGTGCCAGTGCAGTGAGCATGACTTCTCTCTCCTTGCATTGGAAGTACAAGGGGAACAGAATCAGGCCACATCTGAGAGCTCCTGAAAAATCTCATTATCTATGTCCTTTTTATTATTGCCATCTTTTACATAAATCATGTACTGCCACTCTAATAGCAGTAGATAAGAATTACTTCTTTTTTTTCACACAGATCCTTTAATTTAGAGACACCCAGCAGTATTCTAGTGTCCAGGTTCTTTCCTCCACTATTTGTAAATCAAAGTCTTAAGCTGTAGTGCTTTATTGAATACAGTGACAAATAGGGATGAACTGCATTCTCCCCTGTAGTCATAAAGTTGATTTAATATTTCAATTAATCTTTGCTACACCTTCTCCAGAAATTTATGTGAATACCTTCTGAGTAAGTCATCCTCAGGACTTAAATAAATACTAACATAAATATCACTTAATTTATTTGTTCTCTATAAAATTCCTTTATATCACTCTTGCAGTCAAATGCAACTATTGCTTCCACCAACCAGAACAGAGGAGTATCAGGTGAGGTTGCTTTAACAAAGGGATTTTCACATTTTCCTTAGCTGGCTTTGCATTCCCAGTCTGCTTTCCTTATCCAATGAAATGGTTCTTCACTGATTTGCAGAGGCTGGAAATGATATCATAATCTATTCTTTCATAGAACATTAAAAGAAATGATTCTTTTAAAATAAGCCAAAAATTCCTTTCTGGGAAAAAAAAAAAAAGGTCATGCTGATAATGTTTCCTGAAGCATTTTTGTGCATGTGCATTTTTTGATGTGAAGTTCATATGTTTTTCTGTAATGATCCTTCATGGCCATAATTTGGTGAAGAGGAGACACACAGCTCCTGCTACCCTGTGCTCAGGTAGCCCAGAAGTGGGGAGATAAATGGGTATGTGAAGGGATGCATTGTTAACAGAAGATTGCTGAAATCTAATGTGTTTTCATAAATACTTTTTCTCTAAAGCAGAATCTTAAATTCAGCAATTGTAGCAAGCAATTAACTGGGCTTTAATTAACTTTATGGAAGCACACAGGATGAATCTCTCCCTTTCCCCCACCCTGAAGCTCACCAAAGACCTTACCCTGCAGTCACTGGAGTCCTTGGTAAAGAAGTTCCAGACTTTAGCTGATTTTAGATCATTCCCAGTAGTTTCCTGCTATGAATGGTAAAGAGTTGGATTAAAAAGAAGGGTTTGGGTATTTTGTAACATACACTATCCTGAAAAAGTAGTCTTTAATGAACATAAATAGAGAAAATAGTATATGGGGGGAAAGGGCTTCTTTCTCTCTTCCTGGGTCTGCCCTTTTGGATATGCTTTCAGTGCAAGTTTGTGACCTAGTGATGACTTTGACCTCTAATGCTGTTAGAGCTCCTAAGTAAGGACTTTATTGGGTAGTGATGGCCACAGACAGCAAATTCCTTGCTCAGGACCTGCACACCACGTTCCAGGCACAATGGAGGACTCATTTCTTCATATTTTTCAGAGGGAGTCAATTCAAAAGCTGTTTGGTGTTTTTATTGTTGGTGGTATTTTTGGGGGAGGGCTGGGGTTTTGTTTTGTTTTGGGGGTTTTTTTTGGAGGGGGGTTGTTTCTGAAAACACAGTTGATCCTATGTGTAACAATCCTAGGGAAATCCTTTGGTTGCACAGAATTATATTAACAAAGAAGAGGGTAATCTCTCCTGTTGCAGGCACTGAGAAGTGGTCAAACTGCCCAAATAATGATGATAACACTTCCCTCTGCTTACTCTGAGCAGCAGTTACTTGTTTTCCCTGCTACATTTCATATAAGTTGTAAATGATACTTCCCTGTGGGCATCATTGCAACAGGGAGTTAGACATATTTAAAACATTGGAATGAAAAAGTAGCCAGCATACAGGGTTAAAAGAAGAGTTGAAATAGAGGTTTTGCTAACATTAGAGTTAAATAAATTGAGTTAAAGGCCTTAAACTACTTTGCAGTTCAGCTTTTTGAGCTCAGCTGTAATTGAAAAATCTGGCTGCTCACTCAAGTTGATGGGGGAAGGAGAAGATTCTCTTTGAAGAGGACCTGGAAGGGAGGGGAACCAGTAAACTGGGAGAACCTGCTGGGAGAAGTAGTGGAGATTACATCTGTCTTCTTGGTAAGAGCAAGCACACTTAGTCCTTATTATTCCACTTTATAATGTAGAGGCTCTAAAACACTTGTGGGAACAGCAGGTACAGCTAAGGTAGTGCTTTCATCTATTGCTAATGAAAAATGTACAAGAATGTTCAGGGGCAGCACTGTTGCCTGTGCATTTGATGCTTTTAGAATCATTAGACAATTATATGCCTCCTAAAAAAAGAGGGTAACTTGGGACCACCATCTGTAAACTTCAGTTAATGCAGAGTCTGTCTGTCCATTTAGTAAGTGGTGCTTTTACACTTGGGTTTGCTGGGCTCTGCTTTCCTCTTGTTGGTTGCCAGATGGAATTTTACTCTTGCTTCATTAAGTCCTAAATGGCTTAGGTTTGACTTTCTTCCTTTGTAGTATTATCATACATCCAGCATACATCAGCACCATGCTCCAGTTACTGAGATCTTTGTGGTCAGTCTGCTACAAGGAGGAATAGATTGTCTCCCTCTCTCAAACCAGATCCTCTTGGCACAAGAAAACACTCTTCCCTTCTTGCATATGACTAAAGGAATGGGATGAGCTAGGTCAAGCCTGCATGGAAGTGAATCTTACCTTAAGGGGACAGCTGACCAAAGCTGATGGGGAGACTAGTCTGATGAAGAGCTGTGATGTGGGCAGGGAGAGCTTGTGGTATTTTAACTGGTGTGTGGCATACCTGAAGTGGAAGGAAATGTCAAAGGAAATGAGAAATTAAGCTCCCAAGATAGGTAAATGCTGATATTGTGATATTCAGTAGGTAAACATTCAGCTGTGTTGAAAATGTGGCTCAAATATGACACTGGCAAAACATTAGCCCCATGAAGCTGATGATAATTCTATCTTACTGCTGCCACCAAGCTCTGTGCACAGTTATAGAGGTCCAGTACAATTAGCATCAGCTAAATTAGGTTAAAAATAGTCAACAGGAGGCTGTCATTTTGTGTGTCAGTTTAGATCACACAGGAGCTTTTTATAAATCTCAGTGGGAAGAAAAATAGTTGGTTCTTATCCATGTTGGTTCATACAGTGAGGGCACAGATGTCTGGCATTTTTTCAGTTGCTCTTTTGCAAGTGGCACCATGTTGCCACAGGGTTCAATGCCAAGTTGGCATCTTTGTGCTCCTCTCTCCCAGCTCAGGGCTCTAGCAGGAGATGAAGTCCTCACTTGTTCCTCCTCTCACCTGCCAGAATGGGCTGGCAGTGGGCAAACATGGGACAGACCTCTTTGAAAACAGAACTTTGCTGTTTTCATGCCTTCCTCTCTGAAGCAATCTGCAATATGTGCTGGGACTGTGCTCCTTTCTGAAGGCAGCAGGCAGCTGTTCTGACTTGCACCCCAGAAAGCCCTAGTGGCTTCAGGAGGCTGCAAGGCTGAAAGCAGATTTGGTCTCCTGCACTCACATAACCTGGGCAATATGTCTGGTGCCTCAGTGGAGGCTCTGGCAGCTTCCCTCACGTGTGCTTGCTGCAGCAAACAGGACAGGATCCATCCTGGAGCTGAGCAGGTAATGAAAGGTCCCCAGCAAACCCTGCCTGAAGTGAAGTGAAAGTACCAATGTGACATGCACAGTGCAGACATGAGCCTGACATGCAGAGAGTGCTCTGGATCTGATCTCTGTTTCTCACTTAGGGCTGAAAAAAAGGGGTGGCATGTGTCTACCCTGGCCAGCTGAGACCACTCAGCCTCTCCCTGCAGTGTGCCTTCAGCTTCCTTCCTGGCTGAGCCTGACACCTCCTCCCTGCTTGGCTCCCTGGGCAGAGGCACAACAGGACTTTAAGTTTTGGAAACAGAGGAGGGAAATCCCAGAAGCAAAGAAGCCAAGGAGAGGAGAAGCCAAGTATTGAATGTGAGGGGAGTGTTATTCAAGGCTGCAGCTCATCTCAGTCTCAAGCTTTGTCCAGTTTATCAAATGCTTTGTGTCTTCTCCCACTCGCTCCACTCTCCATCTGCACTGGACTGAGCTAGTCCAAGCCCTTGCTGCCAATACCAGCAGCCTTTCTTACTCTGCATTAGTTTTGTTTTCCAGCAATTTTTTTTTCCATGGTATGTCACATTAGCAAAGATCTCCTTGGGCACATGCTTCCTGCCTTCTTCTGATGCACAAATATCTCTGAGAGGCAGAAATTTTGCTGCTGCCAGAGTAGGGCAGGGGACCTAATCTCCAAGCACCTCTCCAGACCTGCACTCCCTGTGGAAAAGCCACTTAGTCACTGGCCACATGCAGTGTTGTTGAGCACCACAAGAGGCTTGTCCCTTGGGAAGCAGCTGTGACCACCAGCTCATCTCTGAGTAGGTCCTGAGGATCTCTCACAGGGCAAAATAATTGTAGGTGATGAGAAGCAGCATCATAGTTGCTTTTTGTGAGAGCTCTCTGCCAGTAAACCCCCTCTGAACTCATAGTAGCATGATTGACTGCAGAAGGGCAGAAGAGTACAGCAATGGGTTAGCTTTCCAGTTATTTACATGGTAAGGGTTAAAAGTGGCATGAAAATCCCATTTAAATGTCCTTAAAGCATCCCTTAAGCTTCCTGCTTTCCCCTCTTCTCCTTGATGCATAGCCAGGGCTTTGCCCTGCTGTGAGGCCAGAAGCCTGTTTGAGGCTGCCAGCTCTGAGTGCAGAGCAGGAGGGACAGAGCCTGTGGCTGCCTGCTGACAGCCCACAGCTGCCATGGCCTGGCATGGGCATGCTGCCCACCACGGGCACACTGGCCAGACTAGGGCACAGCCATGCTGCTCTGGCTTCTCTTTGCAATTCCCACCAGTTCAGCAAGAGTACTGAGGATCCCATGTGTCCCCAGTGGATCTTGGCAGGAGTGGGCATGTTGTGCTAGGTCATGGGCTCTCTGGGTGGTCAGTGCCACAGTGCTCCTGATGACCTCTGATGGTTCACACATTGAAAGAAAGCAAACCAGTGCTGTATAGACACCAACATGGGATCAGTATGCTCCCAGTGTATGATTAAAGCTTATACAGTGCCCTGAGAAATAACTCTGCATCTGGAAGGGCATTCTGGCACTGGAAGCCTTCATCTGGCCATGATAGGGCTTTGCCTGGGCTCAGTGCTAATGCAGCCCTTGGAAAGAAGGATCCACAGGCAAGACAACAGAAGCTGTAGCCTATGCTAAGCTAGAGAGATGCCCAAGCTCAATGTAAGTCAGCAAATTACTGGGGGCACCTTCTGGGTTGTGGTCTTTGTATTATCTAGTTATTACAAGAGCTGAGCTTCTGGGATTCCCTTTGAATCCAGAATGCTTCAGATGGAGGCCAGCTCTGGCTAGCACACTGGTGTTAATCAGACCATTGTTTTGGTCATGAGTTACTTGTACAGAGGTAAAGAGACAGACCCAACTCTCTGAAAGAAAAACAGCTTGGAATTTCCCAGACTGAGGTTTCCAGGTTTCCACACTGATTCTGACAGCTTTCCCCAGCACCTGGAGTAGTGGAAGCAAATAGTGCCTTGTTTTACTAACATAGGAGAAAAGTCAGTATCTCAGTGCAGATCAGATCTTTTTTCCTTTTGATTAAAGGATATTGCATCCACAAAAGTCATTAGAGTTCCAAATACTTTGCAATTAATCATGGAGAGACTAAATGAATCATTGATTTAACTTTAAGAGAGCTTTTTTTTTTTTCTTTTTGGCAGTGTATTCTCCTGCCAACTTGTGTTACCAGTAACTATTCAATAAAGAATAAAATCATACACTTGGTCCCTTTTAGTATGTGCCTCAAACTTCATATATATCAGTTCCTTTACAGCCAAGCAAATCCCCTAGCTGACTGTGGGCTCCAGCTGACAATATATCTAGCAATAAAAGTTTTCAGCAGCAAGTGGTGCTAGAAACAGCTTCCTGATTTGTCCATTGGTACAGTCTGGGCAGAGCTGTATGGTTTAGGGATAACTCTTTGAGTGAGAAAGGGTGTGCATGGAGGTGACATTGAGATATTACCTGGCCTACACCAAAAGACATGACTAGCTTTTTGTCAGCTGTGTGTGTGCAGATATGTGTGGAAAAACTGCTTATGAGCATATGCCCAAAAATTCACAGAGGTATCAGTGCTGTTGGCTGAGGAGATATTTATGTCCATATGTAAACTACATTCATTGGAAGGGAAATCCAGGGGACTTCACAAATACTGCATGTGTGCATAAAAGGTGAAAGTTATGAGCTTAAGCACTCAAAAATTAGAAACAGTGCTCAGTGTTCTGACCTGTAGATTTTACTCTTGTATATGAGACAGTGCAGCTTCTGGACAAAGGTCTTGCTGCTGTTGGGGCATTTGGCATTCATTATGTTGAATCAAATGTAAGTGAAGAAGGCTGCAGCAGGGGAGGGTGGGGAAAGGAGATCTGAGCCTCCTGCTCCATGCTCTGTATCTGACATGTCCTGTAATTTTGTGACCACATGCAGTTGGATCAACTTGCTGAGTGTCAAGGGTTAGAGCAGGGCTGGCCACTAAACAAGTGACAGATGCTCTCTGTTAACCCCTCTCCCTTCCCAAAGAGGAAGAGAAAGGCAATAAGGGAGAGAGACTTACAGGTTGGAAAAGAAAACTAAAAGAACTTTAATGAAAAATAATAACAAAAAAATTGAAATATACACAAAACCAGTATCAAACCCAACCCCCTGCTGGCAATTATGTCACTGTCACCTCTGATGATAGGAGTAGGCACTGAGGAAGTCCCAGACTGGACTCAGCAGCAGACAGGAACCAGATTCAGGAGATGGATTCTGGAACTGGATTGAGGAACACATGGAAGGCAGAATGGACAGAATCCTCCTCAGACAGCAGCCACTGAAGAGGGGATCTTGCACCTTGTGATCCCTCATCTTTATACTGACTATGACAGACATGGACAGGAATACCTAGTGGGTCAGTTTAGGGTCACCTGAACTGTCTGCTCCTCCCTGTAGTTGGGACCTTTTACTTTCTGCACCCTCCATGTGGTACATAAGAGTTAGCATTGATTTTGGTCTGCATACCAATCCTTGGCACTGACTGTAAACATTGAACATTATCACTGCTAGAAGCAGCCATGGTCTCCAAAAACTTGTCATTATCTTCAGCAAGTGCAGTCTCTTAGAAGAGGCTGAGCCAAAAAGTAAAAACACTGAACAGAATTAGCTCTGATCTGACTCAACCCAGGACACTGATCTGGAAGAAAATGGGTTTGTTTTGGTGAGTTATTTTTCTGTGAGCTCAGTGAGCTGGATCCATGCACTGCACAATTGCACAGCCTGAGGCTAGGGAGGTTGCCAAAGCATGTGGCAGGAACAGGAGAGAAGGGAGAGCAGGACCATTTTTCCCAACCAGAGCCCACAGCTAGACTGGATGTAATGAGATCCAAAGCCATTAAAAGGGAATATTGCTCATGTGTCTAATGGAGCATGAAGTCATGTGGCAGCCTTTTCTCCTTTAATATGTTCTCTACCCCAGCCAATTCCCCATCCCCAATGTACAGAAACATCACTGTACTGAGAATTTTACTCATCTGTGAAATCCAGCCTTTGGCCCCTGGTTCACAGGGGGTTAGCTGCTGTGCAGGTGCATGTGCAAACACAGAGGACTGGGAACTAGGCTATTGAACCAGGGTTGGTTCCTTTCCTTCTTTTTCCTTGCTAACAAGATATTACACATCTTGTTATATGTGTATTTATATCAGAGAAACCTGTTAAAAGGCTAGAAATTGATCCCATGTCAGGAAAAAAGTGCATTAGTCTATAATGGGCTCCAGTAAAATCCTGGAACTTTATGCACATGAATATTCACCTCTGAAGTTAATGATAGTGCTTTTGAAGTTAGGTACCTGATTTTAGGTACCTTGCTCAATCAAGAGCCCATTGTAGCAACCTCTCTTAAAGACTGTTGCTTGGATTTAGTCATAGAAAGTTTTTATGGAGCTCCAAGGTTAATCTGCCAGTATCTTTCTTTTCTCCCATCCCCAAAGTGCTGTAATAACTTTAAGCTTCCATTTTTTTCCCTTGTTTTATGTTTTTGGGAGCTTAAAAATATTCTCCATGCCTATAATAGGTGAGGGAAGGTAATTAAGGTTGGTGTATAATTAACCTCTTCTGTAGGTTTTGCTGCATTTCAAATCCCAGTGTCAGCTACAGGTGAACTAAAATGTCAGGGTTGTAAAAATATGAAAAATAGTAGAATATGTATGTATCCATAAATCTATTTAAGCAGAATCAGTGATGGATGAGTGCATTTAAATTTTAGAATCATATTTCTGCTAACTTCCTGAAAGAGGAACCCCATAATTCACTAGAGAGCCTCATTGTTGTGAATTATTGTCTTCATCATTTAAGGAATATTTCATCTCCTGAAGATGATCTCCAGCCACTGTAACCTGTATTTGGCTTTCAGCTGTATTTTTTGGTTTTTTTGGTCTTCTTTAATGTATATAATTTTGTGCAGTTTGGTCCAGAAAAGTGCAGTCCCTGCTTTGAAGTTTCTGGAATTTGTTTATTCAAGAGCACAACTGAAGGAAATACAGTAGAGCAGTATGATCAGCTTCTATTTTCTCCTTCTTTCCTTGTGATCATCACTTGTTTCCCTCACCAGCATTACCTGCAGGTCCTGAGCAGCAGTGTATGTATCTTCCTGCTGAAGGACATGACCTGGCAGTGCCTCAAGCACACATGATGTGCTCAAAAAGAAGCCATTCAGCATGCCTAGGTGTCCAGTCATTAAACTAGTGACAAATGGCTTGGTCTTAGGGGTAAAACATTGGGCCAGGTGACAGGAAAACAGCTGAATTCCTGGCCTTTCTGCATCTTGGGCATGTTCCTGGTCTTTTCTGTGACCTTGTGTCACAAAGTGGAGGATAATGTCTTCTACCCTTTGCCTGTTTGCATTAGCAACTGCAGGGCATGTTGGGCTGTGTAATTACATCTGCTGTGCCTGCCACAGGGACCCTCATCTTAGCTGGGCTTGTAAGCACTGAGTAAAGTTCATCCTGGAGGGAACAGTTTAAAGAGGATCTACAGTCTCTGTGATGCAGACATTTAATATTTTGTTCCTTGTGAAAAAATGTAGGAGCTGTGCTAAATACTGCAGTTGGCAGGGAAGAGTTTTAAGGAGCAGGGCAGTGGAGGTAAGGAGAGAGCATCTGGCCAGGCATGAAGCTGGGCTCTCACCACAGCCTTCAGTCCAGGGCAGTAGGAAGCAGGGAGTCCCCACACCAGCCTGGAGCATGTGATTCCCAACATAAATCCTCCTGGGAAGGAGCTCTGTGCTCTCAAGTCATGGATTCTCATCCTTGCTCTGGAACATGGGGACAGTAATGCTTGAGCTATCTTCTCACAGTACTGCTTAATATTTGACTATTGCTTTGATCCTATGGAGTGCTTAGAGTTATTGCTCTGTATAATCCCTATAATTCTATTATTCAGTGAGTGAAGGGATTAAAATAAAATTGGGAGCATCTTTTCTGCAGACCCAGAGCCAAAGTAGAACTGAAATTTTGTAGAGAGTCTGTAGGAGTCTTTCTTTATGCCTCTGGGCTTTGAATGGGAGCAGTAGAGACAAGTAAACCAGATAAAATGGAGAAAGAATCTCTATGATACTGCTTCAGTTCTCCTATATGGTGCTCACTATGCCCCAGAGCTGTTTAAAGCTCCTTGCTGTTTTTTGCTTTTGAGAATCTCCATGGACATAGGAAAGGAATAAAGTATTTCCCACAAAATACTGCTGTTACTGTCTGAGATAGACACCAAACCTCAGGTCTGAGTCAGCTCAAATTTCACCTCAGGCATATGGCCTGGACCCACTGAGAGCTTATGAAGATCTGCCTACTAAGTTTTCATCTTAATTCTTGCCCTGCACTTATTTTTGTCTTTAAGAGAGACTTCTTGTCTCTCTGAAACTTTTCCCAAACACTTGTCTGATGAGAATCAGAGCCATAGGAGGTGAGGTAGTAGGCAGAGCAAGGATATTTAAAATGGATGATAGATGAACACCATTACAAAGCTATTACTATCAGGCAATGTGTAGCTTAAATATCTTGGGGACATGCATGGGTTTGCCACTAAAGAAGTGACTATATTAGTAGAAAACATTGGTTCAAGAGTGATTATGCTAATGGCACTCTGCTAGGCTTCTGAGCAAGGAGCAGGGAAGCTGAGGTCCCTGGAAACCTCAGTACCCTGAGACTTTGCCTGGCCATTTTGGGTGGATGTAAAGAGTTTTGTGTCTTCTTTCAGGTTTGATTTCTAATTGCTAATTAAATACTGAGCCTGAGACTTTATTATTGCCTAAAAGAGAGCCACAGGATCATGTAAAAATCCAATCATCAAATTTACAGCCCTGTGGGGTAGAATATGTGCTTTGGATTTCCTGGGTGCTTAGGTGAATGCACTGGTGGTCCTGGCCCATGACTGGTATATAAAGGCTGGTGTGAGGCAGCAAATGAGACATGTTCCTTCTTTGCTCATGCCTGTCTGAAATCTGTGAGATACCTTCCAAGAAGGATGAGCACCTTCTTGGGATGTAACCATGTGAAGCTTCAAGGGCTAACAAGCACTGTACCTGCAGGGCTGCCTCTGAATAGCAAATAAACCATTTTGAGTTTAGCCAGCTGCTTGTTCCACCACCTGACAACACTGCCTGCCACCCTGCAGCCCTCAGTGCCACTGAGTAATAACACAATACTTTGCTTCCTAGTAAATATCTTTTAAGCTGATGAATTCAAAAAGCACTTTAGATGACATTTAAAATTTAGAACCAAATGACTGAGCTGTGAATAATGAATCTTGCCCAGCAGATGGATAGCATGTTACTGTGTAGTTCTCTCCCTCTCAGTCATTGTCAGCTGAAGCATTTTTCTCTTCCACTTGGCTTCCTTTGTCTCTTCCCTGCCTCACCCCCTGTATACACAAGGCCTATTCAGAAGTGCTTTAATTTGGAGAGCGTGTGCAGAGGGAAACTTTCAAACCAATCAGACCTAATCACAGATCCATTTTTCTCCTGCTATTCAAACCTTACCTGAGGGTTGGTTATTTATGATGCTTATCTTTAAACAGGGGTTTTCTCCTCACACCAGCCCATCCTCACCCATATGTTTGCCAGCAGTGTCTCCCAGGTACACAGCAGGGTGACATAACCACCTGGCCCCTGGCACCCCCTTGGACACACTGCCTTGGTCACACAGAAGACAGTGAACAGACAGTCCCTGTAAGGCCAAATTAGAGGTGCTACCTTCAATGCCCAGCAGCAGCCAACATTCTAGGGCAGCACAAAGTAGCTGTGGCCTGTTGGCAGCTCATCTGTGCAGGTGATGGCTGTGGTACACCTGTCCCAGCCTTCCTCTTCAGGGCTGGCACTCCTTAGCCATGGCAGCTCATGACATGCTGTCCCCTGGCCTTGGACATGCCTCCTGCTGCCCATCATTCTGCCAGACCCACAGCATCAAGGGTGTTCCTTTCCTGGATGTCTGGCCCCTGCTCAGCTCCCTCAATCTTTCACCTGGTTTAACCATGTCCCCTGCTGCAGTTCTTTAACTCCCCACAGGCAGGGCAGGGCAGGGCAGGCACTAGACACAGCACCCCAGCTCCCCACTGTGCCCAGGCCTTTGCATCATGGCATGCAACATTCACCCCCAATTTAGGCAGTGAAACTCTAGTCTTCTGCATTTCCCTTCCCCCCAGCAGCCAGGAGCTCCTTCATCAGCAGCAGGAGAGGGAGCAGAGCAAAGAGAGGGAGGTAGCAAGCATGTGAGTGTAGGATTCCCTGCACAGGCTCTGGGGCTGAATTCTGTCATCTCACGTTGAGCTTGGTCACAGGCACCTCAGCACCTGGGGAAAGGAATAAATCCATGTCCTTTGTGTTGTCAGGCTCCACAAATTAGGCAAAAGGGAATAATGAACTAAGCAGGTGTCTCCATCAGATGGGAGCAAGTGATTAGGCTGGGGTTTTCTGATTGCCTTCAGCCAGGAGTCAGTCCTGCAAGGGCTGTATTTCTGCTCTGGAAAGGCCAGGGGCTGTTAGCTTCCTTTGGTTGCTGTGTGCTCTGTCCCACTCTCTAGAAAGGATGGGGAAAATCCTTGCAGCATATAAGGAGTCATGCTAAAGAAGAGAAATATCTCTCTGCATTTACTATGATATGGGTTTCTTTTTACATTCTCCATTTTCATTGATTCAGAGGATTTTTCACCATCATATTCCATATTTTCTCCCAGTGCTCTTATCTTGTCCTAGAAGTGCTCCTTTTGGTAATTACTCTCAGCTTTTTGAGATGAAAATTATTTCTAGTGGAGGATGATCAGGCTGGGTTGGGCTACAGTGGGTATCAGCCACTGGACTGTCCAGTCAGAATGGAACAAACCAAGAAAGCTGGATGCAAGCCCTGCTCCTGTACTGCTTTCAGGTGCCTGGCTGCTCCCTTGTTTCCCTCTGGCATTTTTAGTGCAGCCGTGGTAGTGTTTGAACACCAGTAAATTCCACCCAAGGGCAGAGGTAGCAGCAGGGTCAGGCTGGCTCACACACACAACTCAAAGCTGGAAAAGTTGTGTTTGTTCCTGTTCTGCTGGTTGCAACTTCTGCAGGGTAAAAAACCTCCTTCATCTATGCCCACTGAAGTCTACTGTTTTGCTTATACTCCCTGTCTTATGTTTCCTGAGACTTCTTTTATGAGTCAATTAGAAACATTAGTGAGGAAATAACATGTTTGAACACTAACTTTCAGATTGACTCCCCTGGTTGCTGTAGGGGTTCTTAAAACCTTGGTGTTCTTTTCTCTTCTAGGGTTTCCCATTGTTTCAACATCCAGCCTCTTTCATGTGGGAAAAACTCTCCTGCTCTGAAGACCTGCAGAATATTTGCCTAGAGTGGACATGAAGGAAGTGCCCTGGTGGGATAAGTACCCTCTTGGAAGCTAGTGCTTGATAGCAGGATGAACTAATAGCTCTGTGTGGCATCAAGTAGCAATCAATGGCTGTGTTGCTCTCTATTTACCAAAAAAGTAAATGACTGTTGCAAACTCTTGTTTACAAACTCTGCTTTCACATCAAGGAACAAGATAAAAAAAGAATTATATGTATTTTTTTCAGTATATGTCAAAGTTGCCTCTCCCTAACTCCTTTGTATGCAAAATAACAATGCAGAGCCAGACTAGAAGGTGAAAAGTTATCTTTTGAAGCAGTAGCAAAGTAGCACTGACTGCACCTGAACTCATCCCCTTCACACCCTGCAAACCTTAGCAAATAATTAGTCTCTGCAGAGTTATGTAAAGAGCAATAAAGGTTATTTTTGTGAGCAAGGAGGAAAAAAAAAATGGATGAGCTAGACCTTGTTTTCAGAGTCTAGGTATTCCATCTGGACTTTGAGATGATCAGAGGAGAGAAAGATTTCCCCTTGAGTGTGATATAGCTCAACTGGCATAGGAAATAAGGGCTGTGACTGATTGGAAATGTCTCAATAAAGATGAGGGAGAGACATCACTGCAAATCCTGGGATTCTTCCCAACAAAGAAGATCATTTTTCAAAATGAAAACTGGGAAAACTTAGCTGAGAATTTGGTCAGAAAGTGGCTTAATGACAGGTATTGGGTTGCTAATGACTTGTGGACTTGTATGAACCTAATGTATTGATTAAGGTAATATTTTCCTAATTTTGTTCTTAGCACTTATTTACTCTTCATTGAACTACTGCTGAAGATGTGTGTTTAGGAATTAAGGTAACTACAACTTTCTAATGGTCAATTAGAAATTCCTATTTCTAATTTCATTGGCTAATGGTCTCAAGTACCTGAAAGGAGGTTGTAGAGAGATGGGGGTTGATCTCTTCTCCTAGTGATAGGACAAGAGGAAATGGCCTCAAGTTGCACCAGGGGAGGGTTAGATTGGATGTTAGGAAAAACTTCTTCAAAGAAAGTGTTGTTAGGCATTGGCCCAGGCTGCCCAAGGCAGTGGTGGAGTCACCATCCCTGGAGGTGTTTAAAAAGCACATAGAAGTGGCACTTAGGGGCATGGTTTAGTGGCATGGTGGTGATAGGTTGATGGTTGGACTTGATGATCTTACAGATCTCTTCCAATCTTAATGAATCTGTGATTCTGTCAACTCACTTTGCACTCAAACTAAGTAAAAATATTTAGCATGGTGCAATTAGGTGTCTGAGACAAGCTGGTGTTGTATGGTGGGAAGAGCCTCAGATTTTGACTGATACATTCAGATAAATCAGCATTTTGTGCACATATCCCACAGAGCACTGTATCACCTTACTGAAATGGAGTTTATTGCCATGGCTGGTAGAATAGGTAGTGCTTTTATGTCCCAAACATTGCAGGCTGCAATAGCAGGTGTAAATAGGGTAATTGTAGTTACCAGTGCCTCTAATAGTGTTGGAGCATGATGTGGGAGTTGCATTGTATTCAACGGACATTTGCTAAGGCTTCAGAATCATATGGTCTTAACCATATGAATGTCTCCAGAGAAAGAGACTTCACAACCTTCAGTGCTCTGGCACCCTCACTGGGAAAAAGTTTTTCCTTATGTTTACTCTATCATCTCATTATGTTTATACATTAACACTAAACCTCCTATGCTCCATCTTGTTCCCATTGCCTCTTGTCCTAACATTAGAAAACATTGAGAAGAGCCTGGCTCCACCCTCCTGACACTGGCTCTTAACCTAGTTATAGACATTGATGAGGTCCCTCCTCAGTCTCCTCTCCTCCAGGCTAAAGAGAAGCAGCTCTCTCAGCCTGTCCTCATAGGGTAGATTCCCACTCCCTTGATCATCTTGGTGGCCCTGCACTGGACTCTCTCCAGTAGTTCCCTGTCCTTCTTGAACTGGGGAGACCAGAACTGGACACAGTACCCCAGGTGGGGCCTCACCAGGGCAGAGTAGAAGGGGGAGGAGAACCTCCCTGGACCTGCTGGCCACGCTCCTCTTGATGCATCCTAGGATGCCATTGGCCTTCTTGGCTGCAAGGGCACATTGTTGGCTCCTGGTCATCCTCTTGTCCACCAGGACCCCTAGGTCTTTTTCCCCAGAGCTGCCCTGTCAAAAGAGACATCTTTCTGTAGACACTTTTTATTCCATTTGTGCTGGAAATCTTGGAGTAACAGTCTCTTAGTGTTAACATTGTATTTGTCCTTTTAATTCTGTCTAAAATGCAGAAAAAGCAAGAGGACAGAGACATTAACCAAGTTATCTCTAGGGTAATGATTTAACTCTTGTAGCTACAACCCTTTTAGACAAATTAACTACTATTTGAAGCTTTTTCTTTTTGCTTTTTTCCCTCCCCTCAAAGATGCTTCTTCCTTGCCTATACAGCCTTCCCTACCTCCTTACCTCACAGCTCAAAGGAGGAAAAACAGGCAGGGGGAGTAATTAGTATCTGTATGTGCTCTGAATGCATGAAGTCTTGTAAAAGACACTGTACATCACTGGAATAGATGCTGAGAATGTGACCTTTATGTCTGAGAGAGTGATTAGAGAGCATGAGCCTTGGTTCAGCACAGCACTTAAGAGTTTACTTAAAATAAGCAGGTGCCTAAAATCTTTAGTGGCTTGCTTGCAGTCTGTGCTACATCAGAATCTAACACTCACACCTGGATAAGGATTTCTTTTCACCTGGGAAGTGAATAACCAAATGTGTTATTGCAAGATCAAGCATTCTGGAAACATGATTAATAAAGAGCTTGCAGGAACTGAACTAGCAGGAAAGAAATTGCTGGTACTGATTTGCTCAATGCCTATGCAAAATCTTTTGTTGTGACATAAGCTGCTCCTCCACTCCCCACAATCCCTAGCAGCAAGTAGAAGTCAAAATTTCATCAGATAGTATGGGAGCAGTTCAAATTTTGTGTTAAGTATGACACAGGTGTGAGGCTGTACAAAGACAGAAGAACTCACTGCCAAAAGCCAGTGTGTTACAAACTATGGCTAGGAACCAGGACCTGACTCTTCCTTGAACTGTTATTGAGCCTGGAATTACAAAAACCAGTATTTGGAGCATATTCTGTTGCTGGCAGGTGTGTAACAGCAGCAGAACTTCTATTCCATGTGCATAATACACATTGAGATCTTTCCTGAAATACTTTAAAAGTAAAACTGTGACCATAAGAGAAACTTTTCTGGTTTTAACTTCCCTTCCCTGGGAGTGTATGTGGGTTCTTAATTATGCTTTGAATAGCAGAGTGTGAACCATTGAAAAGCTACTGAGCAGCACAGGTCTGTAGCTTGCCAAAGCCAGGTTGGACCAACTCAAACTTCTCATTCTTTCAGGGAATGCAGCTGTCATGGCTGATCCCAGCCTTGCACTGAGAACTGCTTGCAAGGAAAGGAGGATGCTTGCTGTGCATTTTTGCATAACCAATCCTGTGAATGATTTTCTACTTCATTATTTGACAGGAGAGCTTGCAGTGTCTGAGCTTGGACTCAGATACTAAAGGACTGCTTTGGACATGCCTGAATTTCTGCTGAGTATTTGTCTGGGTGTTGATTTAAACTTCATCTGGCAAATGTAGTGGAGGCTGTAAATCTTCATCTTGCTTCTCATCCAAACCATAACAATTAGATAATCTGGTTCATCCTATAGCTCATGCTCAAATGAGTCCTGTATGTGTGCATGTGCTAATACAGGGATCGTTACTGAAACTCCTGCTGTTAATAGGTTCCTACAAAATCCCTTCCAAGGGAAGCAAGCCAAATAGCTTTGCTCTCTCATCATACCTACAGAGGCAGCCACTGGGTCCCAGCAGGGATGTTAGCATCAACCAATCTGTGTTTTGAGTGAGACACCAGGAAGCAGAGGTTTTTTGGGCCAGTATTTCAAGAAAACATATGGCAATGGTGTAGTCAAATACTGAATCAGGACATTCCCACTCCACAGACTTAGAGGAATTCAGTTTTCCCCACATCACTCTACTCTAGAGCAAAGCCATTTTGGATTTTCTACTGTAGCCCTAATAGAAACTTCTTTTGCAGCTTACCCATGCAGGATTTGAGCTCCCTATTATCAGCATTGAAGTCTTCAGGCTAGCAAAGCCCAAGTCCATTAGTTAGCCTCAAGAATAGATAAGTGAGCTTCTTACCCAAGGAAGCAACTTCTACTACAGAAGTTCTATATTCTACTATTCTACTAGTTCTATATTCTACTATTATATATATATAACTTCTACTAGACTGTCTTCTACTATAAGCTGTATATTAATTTCAGTGCTTTAAGACACATCATGTTAGATGGAATTACTACAGGGCAAACCCTATCCTGTTAGGATGATGAATGGAATTCAGAGCAAATTTGGGGGGAAAGGACACTTATCACTGCTGTATCTTTACTGTTCAAACTTGCACTAAACCTCACCTTCTTCTGCCACCTTGAACTTCAGGCATTTCAACCTCATTGCTGTTCTGTTGTACACATGGAGCTTTTTTGTAACTGAGTGTTGAAACAGAGTAAGTTGCAAGGGGTAAAAGTCTATTAGTTGACTTATTCTGTAAGGCAGCCAGGTACTGATAGCTCTTCTTAACAAGATATATAACTTTGACTTATGGGAGTCTCTTGAATGTATTCTTTTGCTAAACAGCACTGTCACAACTAGCATTAACAACTTGGTTTCTAGTGAGAGTATTCTGAGTACTTTTTGCTCCATAGAAGTTGGGGCACCATGTGACTGCAGGACAACAGGAACTTCACTTCTAAGTTATCTGGCTAGCAATTTTTCTGTTGTTCTGGACCCTGGAGTAGAGTAGATTCCCTTTCAATGTAGAATGACTTTGTTATGCAAGGTAATTATTTTCTTCCTTTAATTTCAAATTATGTTTGGGGTTTTTTTCCAACCTGTAACCAAGGTATCAGCACAGTGTAAGCTGTGGGTGGGACTATAAGCAAGAATTGCCAAGGCATAGAAATATGAAGTATGGCTATTCATGCAGTCAGATGTTGCATGGGGGTTGTCTTCATTAAAGCACTGTATTAGTAACTTCCATTATGTTGCTCTCCTGTGGTGCAAGCATTCTGGATCAGAAGAGACTGACTGCTCTTTCACACGTGCTCCAGCTGTTCCCTTCACCCACCACAGTCAAGCCTAGTATTTGCTTGGGGTTTAATGAGTTGTGTGTGGAAAGCCAAAACAGAAAAAAAAGCAGAGGGGGGTTGTTAGATTGTTTCCAGCATGAAGAAGCTGGGTGAGATCCCAGAAGGGCCCAGGAAAGTTTTTCACAGGCAGGTGAAATGTGGAGCTGCAAGGCCAACTCATTTCCTTGAGCCCTCATTGTGACAGACCAACAACAGGGCAGTGATGAGAGCACTGATGATTCCTGCCCCATTTTCTAGTCTCCTTTTATTCTCACTCTTCTGTTTTCTGGGATCTTTAATATTCTGGTTTGACTTTGATTTTCTTACCCTTCAGGGATATTTCCCATCTCCTGATGTCTTATCTTAAAACTACACATGGTTCAGGACTCTGACTGATGGCCCCAGGATGCCTGATCATGGTTTTGATGCATGTCATAGTCAAGCCAGCTGAAATCCCAGTACAAATCAGTGCACAATCTGACACAAGTCTTATGTTTACCATGTAGTGAAGAAAAACTATGCCAAGAGGAGCCAAAGCAGCAATGAAATTAGTGTCTCTTCATAAGGACTGTTCCAAGCCCCACACTGTGACAGTAGGTATACTGCATTCCAGTGCCCTGCCTGCCTCTGGCTGCTCTGGAGGTCTCAGTGCTCTGTGGTGCTCTGTCTGTGCTCAGTGGTATACTCACACTGAAGCACTGTGCTTTTGTACCTTGTCTTCTGTCAGCATCATGCCTCCTTCATCCAGCACAGCCCTCCCAGGATAGGTGTGGATCAATCCTATAGAATGCCCTGGCAATAGGGATGATCTGTGACTATCACACTGATGCTCAGGAGTTCTTGCCTGCTGGTGTTTGGATCCTCTCAGCCCATGCCATATTTGAGGTAGAGGCTTGTAGAGCAGGACTCCTGCTCTGTTTTGAAAGCCTGCTCTATCTTACAAACAACTAGCATAATCATGACTGCAAACCTGAATGCCAAGGTGTTCCTTGTGCTTCACATCCTTGCAACTTCAACCACTGGCACAGCAACTTGCAGAGAGCTTGCCAACAGTAACACACATACTTGCTGGCCTGTGCATAGGAATATTGCAACTCTAGGCAAGCAACCAACAGAGCATGTAAGCTTCTGTTTCTTTCTTTCTTTGAACCATTTTTTCTGCTTCAAATAGTCTTCAGAGAAAAGGATTCAAAACCTCCATATCAAAGTCATATACCCAGTGGTCATGAAGAATTGCAGAATAGACAAGATTGGCCTTGTAGCAGGGCTAAGGGGAGAGAGTGGGTGTTGTTGCTCTCACATTGTTTGTCACACTCTTGAAATGGAGTAGGTGTCACTGATACATGTCAAGCTGAGGGGTATTTTAACATCACTACCTTCTAGCTATGCCTGATCAGCCTTTACAACATTGGTTGCTTCTGTGCTGCTTCAAACCCTGCTGTGAGGGAGTAATCCAGCCTGGGCAGTATATGTGGAAAGAAGGATGAGTTAAAGCTCTGGAGGTTTGATAGCAGACCACCAGTAGTTAAAACCAGAGAACTCTCTATGGTCTGGATGCCTTTATAGCTGAGCTGAATTACCACTGGCCTCAACTACTGCCAGAATGCATTACTTGTCTCTGGAAGCCATTTGTTTTCATTTACTGCACCAAGTAAAAGAGGGCTAGGGTTACAAACAGCTCAGTCTGTACTGGGGCTGTAATTCTCTTGTGCTGGCATCACTTATAAGTGCCATGGTCACTGCCATAATGAAGCCAGCTCAGCTAGCTTCTCCAGCTGAGGTCTTGGGGAGAAGGATGTTTAGTCCTGGGTTGGAAAAGGATTTGAGGAAGGGATGCACAGGGGAAGTTTTTGTGAGGCTTTGGAGGGGCATAAAAGGTAGCAGAGAGAGGCTTCCTGCACATTGAAGCCTTCTTGTGGGGGCACTGCCTATCTCTTGTGTTTGAGTAGTCTGTTCAGAGACCAAACCTGTAATCAGAAGGAGGAGACTTAGTGTGTGTGGTGAGGAAAGAAGCATTTAACACAACTAAGAAGCATGTATCCACAACAGATTGCTTCTCTTTAGCAGCCCACTGCTACCCTGGTGTAAGGTTCAGGTGTCACAGGTAGTGATTTGCTGTGATGCTCAGCCTTAGTGTTTCACTTTAAATTGTTCTGTAAAGCTGAAATAAAGAGACAATATCTCTGTTCTACAAAAGGGGAGATTGAAACTAAGAAAAACTTATGTAAGTTTCCCCATGGAAACTTTGTTTTAAAAGGAGAATGTAAGCAAGTGAATGGTTAACCAGTCTGGGTACATGGTACCTGACTTTTGTCTCTGACTGAGTGTTTAATTCCTAACAAGCAGAATGGTCCCTAATGAGCTGAAAAGAGCTTCTGGAGCAAGAAAGAGGTTTCCTTGGTAAAGAAGAGTGAAGCTAGAATGTTTAAATGATCTGGACAGATGCAAGTCCCTGGAACTTGATGAGAAGCACCCAGGAGTGGTGAAGAAGGTGGCCCATGTCATTGTGAGGCCCCTCTTGGTCTTTGAAAGGTCACTGCAACTAGGGAGGTTCCTGAGGTCTGGAAGAAATAAAATGTCACTCCTGTCTTCAAGAAGGCAAGAAAGAGGATCTAGGGCATCATAAGTCAGTAACCTTCCCTCAATCCCTGGGAAGCTGAAAGAGTAAAAAATACTAGAAGTAATTTCCAAATGTACTAATTAAGAGGCCACATTTGGAGCCCTGGGTCCAGTGCTAGGCTTCTCAGTAGAAGACAGATGTGGACTTAGAAGAGCAAGTTCAGCAAAGGGACACAAAAGTGACTAAGGGCTTGGAATATCACTTATGTGAGAAGAGGATGAGGGAGCTCAGATTGTTCAGCTTGTGAAAAAAAGAAAAGAAAAAGGTTCTGGAAAGATGCTATCAGTTTAAGACCTGTTTAAACTCCCAATGGGATGAGTAAAAAAAGATTGGGCCAGATTCTTCTCTGCTGTTCCCAGGGAAAGGGCAAGAGGCATTGGACACAAACTGAAATTCAGAAAATTATTTTTAAATATAAGAGAAGTCTCTTACTGTGAGGGCAGACAACTCCTGGAACAGGCTGCCCAGAGAGGTTTGTGGAGTCTCCATCCTCAGAGAGGTTCAAAACCTAACTGGCCAGAATCCAACCTCAACCCTTTTGTGATTCCCTAAACCAAACAGTGGTTCAGTGCAGGCACAGCAGTTTAAGCACTGTCTTTAACATAACAACACAACTCAACGGCTCTGTTCTTATTCCAAGAGGCCTATCAGCAATCTAACTGCAAAATCTACATTTCCTGCCTCATGAGATCACCCATGGAGGTAAAGTCTCATTTCCTGAAATGATAAGAGCCTAGCAGACAAGCAAAAGGGTAAGAGCTTGCTCAATCTGTCAGCTATATAACCACATAAATATCACAGTCACTTTTTCTTAGCATCGGGTACTTACTCTGTAATTGGTCTCACTTAATGTAAAGCCTTGTTCTCCATTTCCCTCCTAGACTTTAATGGTTGCTGTAATTGCAGTTTTGCAAACCATGGCAGCATACCAATGCAGTTCCTGCTGCACCAAGCCCCAGTACTTGGTGCTGTTCTCTATGCATTAGTGTAAGGCTCAGAGGATTGCAGGAAGAGGATGAAATTGTGGATGCAGACAACTTGTCTGGTGCCGTGAAAGGAACAAAGGCTAAGAGAGTCCTTGAGAAAGAAACCCACAGGACTTTAAATAATTAGTTTAATAAGCAAAATAATCATCTTTTTCTACAGGAATTATGGGGGTTATTTGAGGTACAGAAATTGCTGCAGTATTATCTTGACTACTTGACTTTTCCTATGGAACAGGTAGAAAATTCCACTAGAAAGAGAAACTCAGCAGATAATGGGATGCAGATAAGTCACCAAATGTATTAAATAGATTGAAAATTCACAGCTGCTGTGAGGTGCATGTGTCAGGCATTTGAGCCAGCACTTCAGCTCCAGTTGCAGAGCTTTTTGGGGGAGTATCTGGTTTCACTGAACATGCTGACCTGTATAATAACTGATTTGGTCATGAGCTCCACCAAGTTTTGAGGCTGCTTCTGTCTTTGCTTTATTCAGGGTGGAAAATGGGCTACTTTACCCAGTGACCAGATTAATACTGAGCCTGCCAAAGAATCAAAATTGCTCCCTCTTCTGTATTCCTGGCTGTAGTGCCTAGCTGGTAGCAATATCATTTGCTGTTTCACATATGTGCCCACCACATCATCCATAGTTAGCCTTGGCAGGTTACTCACTAGGTGACTTTTGGATGTAACTGAGATGATCATAAACTCAGCCTGAAGCCATGTTCAGATGGCTTGCACATGACACACTGTGGACAACTGCTTAATTAGAGGAATATCATAGGGGAAAAAAAGGGATGTAGGATGGAAATGAGGGTTTCATTCAACCTTGCCTCAGGAGCTGATCAGACTCAAATGTTTCAATGTTACTTACTTTGTCATCTTATCCTGTCCTGTGAGAACCCCTGCCTGCCACCTGGTCTCACACTGCACAGAGATGAGAAGAACTGAAGAGATGGTGGAGGCACCAGGCAGCAAGTGATGCCTGTGGATTTGCCACTTGGTGTTAGTTACCCCCTTAAGCTGTGAGGCAAAAGGTTGCTGGATAATGGGAAAGCAAGCTTAGCTGGAGGAGTGAGAATGACAGGATCACAGGATCTCTGAAACACCTGCTTGTCTGAATGATGCTTACAGAAGAGCTAGTCAGAAGAATAGGAAATACTCATAAAACCTCATCTTTTGTCTACTTAGTAATAGACAAACTATGTAACATGCCTTTGTAATAGAGAAAGTGGTACTCTGGACACTGTTTCTAGTTTTGGAGTGGGGGAAGAGGAAAGAAATTGCTGTACTTCATTGTAAGTAGTCAGCAGAAGAGTGAAAGCTCCTGCTTGGAAGTGCAGCTAAGGTCCTCATGAGAGCTGTCCTTTGAAAACTGTCCACAGAGAAGAACTGGGATTAGCACTAGTCTGAATATTAAGTCAGGCAGTTTGGTTTAGCAAACAAATTTTAAGGAACAGGAAGAGTCATCTCCCTTACATTACTGACCTGATACACCTCTGTGTAACAGAGATGATGTTTGGGGGCTGGAAAGCAGTAGTTGTTCATCAGATAGCCAGGATGAAGAGAAAGGCATTTGTGCAAGACCAAAGTAACAGACCAGCTGTATTAAGATCAGTGTCATAAAAAAAGCCCAGGAAGGTGTTAGTAGTCAGAGACTCCTCCCTGAGAGGCATTGAGGCACCCATTTGTCACCCAGGCAACCTCTCTAGAGAGGTTTGTAGCCTGCCAGGGGCCCACATCGGTGACATGGTGAGAAAACTGCCAAACCTGGTTAAGCTGGATGATTACCATCCACTCCTAGTCTTCATATAGGATCAAATAAGGCTACATTGAGGAGATTCAACAACATCTAAAGGGACTTCATATCCTTTGGAAAGATGTTGAGAGGATTGGGAGCACAGAAAGTATTCTCTTTCCTCCCTGTAGGAGGCTGGGATCCAAGGAGAAGGAGTCAAATTGACAGGGTGAATGCGTGGCTTCATGGCTGGTGCCATGCTCAGAGCTTTGGGTTCTACAACCTCAGATGTACCTTTGAGAGGCCAGGCAGGTTGACAAGAGATGGGATGCATCTGACCAGGTGGGGTAAGAATGTTCTGGGGAGCAAGCTGGCTGGAGTCATCAGCAGAGCTTTAAACTAGATGAGTCAGGGGGAAGGGATCTGCTTCTGAATGAATGGGAAAAGAATGAGAATGCTAATACTTCAGGAGGTAGGTAGATAACACCTGTGAATCCCAAGGGAGCTGGTGAGAGCTCCTCCCAGAAGGTGAGAAGGCTGAAAGCCCAGCTGAAGTGCCTTTACACATGGGTAATAAGCAGGATGAGTTGGAGGCCATGGTGCAATTGGATAACTTTGATCTGATTGCTGTCATAGAAATGTGGTGGGACAATTCTCATGATTGGAACACAGCAGTGGAGGGCTACAGGCTATTCAGAAGAGATAGGTTAGGAAGGAAGGGTGGGGGTGCTGCCCTCTATGTTAGGAAATGGATAGACTGTGAAGAACAGGCTCTGAGAAACAAGATTGGAAAATAAAACTAAAACGATTTTAATAATAATAATAATGATAAATGAAATATATACAAATATGTACAGAACTCAATACTGAACCCAACCCCCCCTTGATGGTAACTATGTCCCCACTGATACTGCAGTAGGCCTCAGCAGCAGATGAGTCAAGCTCAGGGGCTGGATCCTGCTACTGGATGACTGAAGTGCAGGAGAAAAGGAAGACCAGAAGGGAAAAACAATCTCTCAAGGGAGAATAATCTAGCAATCCAGCAACCAAGAACAGTCTAGCAAGGGGGAGCTGACCCCCAGTTTATATATCACATATGACATATATGGGATGGAATACTCCAGTTGGTCAGTTTAGGGTCACCTGTCCTGTCTGTTCCTCCCTGAAGGTGCAGCCTTTACCCTGCTCCTCCCAATGTGAAACACAAGATTTAGCAGTGACCTTGCTCTGCATCCCAATCCCTGGTAGTAAATCTAAACATTAAGCCTTATCACTGCTAGAAGCTGACAGTGTCTATGAAAACATGCTGTTGGTTTCAGAAAGTGCAGTTTCTCAGAGGAGTTTTAACTGAGAAGTAAAATCTCTGAGCAGAATTTGTTCTGTTTTAACCCAAACCAGGACAGCTCCCCCAAATGACTTCTATGTTCTTGGGAGCTTTATGATTTTACAAAACTGTTGGCCTGTCCAACAGCACAAACCCTTGAAGATAAACAGTGTGCAAGCTGTTCAAGTCAAAGCAGTTATTTCTGTGCCTGAAGTTAAGCACACTGACTGCTTGGGCCAGCACGCTGGCAGAGCTGAAACAAAGGAAATAGTTCTGGTTTTCTTTTGTGTGGTGAGGGCAAAGAATGTACCAAAAGATGTTTGTTCTACTAAATTGACATATGCCCATCCCAGAAAGCAGTTGTCCTTTGCTTGGGTTCAGTTTGTGTGAGGTTTTCTATTGCAGTTACATACAGGAAGCTCATCTTAGCCTGACTGTTCCTAGATGCATAGCTTTAACAGCAATTAGTTCCACTGATAGGTTATCTGAACAGCTGCCAGAGATATTGATCAGGGAGAAAACTGTTTGGAATAGTGACATCTGAGCCAGTTGGGTTTAAAACAGTCAGAAATATAGGTATTGATTGACTGAAGAGGATTCTTCTGGCTTGTGAGTGTAAAATTTTGCTTTCTTAACTCAGCAGGATGCTGTGGTGTGAATTTTGAGAATAATCTTGAGAGAAAGTACTGAGGAAAAAAAAATGCATCCAGAGAGATTGAGCATCTTTCAGAGAACATGATGGAGGCATAGAGGAAGCCAGGGTTATGCTCCTGATTATTTCTCAGCCAGCCAAATCTGAGGTTGAAAAAAAATGATCTACATTTAATCAGGAAGATGTGAAAAAGACAATAGCTCATGTTCTGTTTAGAAAGTCCATATGTACAACACCTTGCAGGGAACAGGAACTTGCCAGGGACTGGGAGATGGCTAATTCATATTTGTTAGCTGAGGAACACAGAAAGTGGTTTGTGGTGCTGAGCAGCTGATTTAGAAATCAGTACTAGGATTTTTTTCTAGAACTAGGCAAACAGTCCTGTGCTGGTGGGAAGGATTTTACCTGGATGAGTTTTCTTCAGGCCTCTGATTGTAGAATCATGGAATCATTTAGGTGGAAAAAGACCTCTAAGGTCATTGGGTGCAACCATTGACCCAACACCACAATGTCACTGAACCATGTCAGGAAGTGCCACACCTACATGTGTTTTGAACACCTCCAGGGATGGTGACCACAACACTGCCCTGGGAAGCCTGTTGCAATGCCTAACCACTCTTGCAGGGAAGAAGTTGTTCCTATCATCCAGCCTGAACCTCCCCTGGCACAACTTCCTCTTGTCCTATCACTAGTCATCTGGGAGAAGAATTGACTCCCACCTCACTACAACCTCCTTTAAGATAGTTGTAGAGAGCCATGAGGTCTGCCCTCTGCCTTAATTCATGCCTGTACAGAGAGATGGCACATGGCTTTACATTGAACCTCTACATCAGGAGAAATTCCAGGTAGTGAAATGGTTGACTTCAGTGTTTTTCAGGTTAGTTAAGGAATAGCTGTCTCCCTGTTTTCCACTTCTTTATCAGCTAGTCATTGCAAAAGCAAATAAATTTGAAGTACAGCCTCTAAAGATACACAATCCAAACATTCAGTTCAGGTACTCAGAGTCTGTCTGTGATTGTGCATGGTCTGACATCTCCTTCTGCTGAACTAAGCAGCTGTTTGAAAGCTGGTAACACAAGTTCTATGTTGATGTTTCTGTTGCTGTGAATTGAAGGTAGGCAGCTTCTAAATGAATCCTTCCTGTCTATGTAGCTAAAATGAGCTTGAAATGGGGGAATTGAAATTTGACATTTCCTTTTAAAAATCTCTGTCCAAAGAGAATTGTGTTTCTTTCACTTTCCTTCCCCCACTTTGGAATAATGCTTAGTAGTAGTTTGCCTTGTTTGCTTGCATCAAGTGGAGGTTATGCACCATGGGCCCTGGGAGTTCAGGCTAGTGCTGGGTTTGTTGTGTGTGTTGTAAGGTGGTGGAGCTGAGTTTGCTTTGGATAAACAAGGGTTCAAATCTCTTCCAGCCCTTGTGTTGTATGTTCAGAGTGTGTGAAGAATCATGATGCTGCTCTTAAATTACCAGCTCTTGCCCTCTGTATTCTAGGCTGCTTAAACGCTGTTAATTGTTGTTTATGATCATATCAAAGGTCTCTGAAAACATCAAGCCAGGCTGATATCCCAGTGTCCTCAGTGCATGCACAGAGCTGAACAGCTCACAGCTTTTCATGAACTTGTCTGTTTCTTTCGTGTCACTATTTCACTTCTGGGAAGAAGAGAAGTGAGATGTGACAATGTAAAGTGGCTTTTTGCAACATCACGCAAAGTGCTTGTGACAGAGCTGGGAAAACTGACCCAGAACAGCCTAGTCCCAGGCCAGGGCTCTCAGCCCATCCCCCTCCATTAAGGTACAGGCTGGGGAAACCCAGACCCCAGCTAAGCACACTGCCAGCTTTCATCTATCCATGTCAGGCTGTGTAGGACTGACGCCAGTCTCTTTCCAGCATGGTTGGAACACTCGTGTTTTGGGGGGTGTAGTTTTCTAAGCATGGTAGCTGCCCCAAAGGGTTAGACTTCGGTTAGTGCCAAGCCAGCTCATCTGCTAGCTTGGCAGCCATGGAGGAGAAACAAAATACTCCTTCATTTCCAGTACCAGAAAAATCCTGTGACTTTATCATAAAACAGCTCTTGAGCTGAAGCGGCTAGGGATTTGAGCATGGAAATTTGGCATGGAAATAGCTTTTCATTACAATAATGTCTCCAAGCATTCCTATGAAATACTGGTTTTGATCAGCAGCAGACATGGAAAGTATTACCCTGCAGAGATTGCAGCCCTGCCTGCAAACTGCAAACCTGCAGGTTCTGTCGCTGCCCTTGAATATGATCATCATCATTATCCCAGACTATTATTTGGCAGGGCAGGAGTGCTTGGGAGCTCTGTGAGGGCTGAGACAGGGCTAATACATCCATTTATAAGCAGGGATGAGAAATGCCGCTGCTTCCCCGCAGGGTTGTGCCGCGGCGCTGCTGCTGAGTCGAGCAGCAATCCCCAGGCTCCGGCGGGGCGGCGGGTGAGGGGTAGCCGTGCACTGCCAGGATTTCCAACAAAGCCCTTGTTTCCTGGTGGAATCTGAAGTATTTCTTGGTGGAATCTGAAGGCGGCTGCCATGGTGCTCTTCCCCCTGTCCCGTCTGGGTTGAGCTAGGAGGCTGCGGGCCAGTCTTCTCCGGCCAATCGCGACAGCAGCTAGCGAGGTTCCTCGGGTCAGCCATCGCCGTGTTATAATGGGAAAAAGCGGGCTGAGTTTCTCTGTCATTTTAATCGCCCGAGTGTACCAAGGTTCCCCAGGGCGAACCGCGGATGGCGAGTGGGTGCTACGGCCGTAGCACTATGACCGGGCCCGGCCGTGTGCTCGCCTTGCAGCCACCGCCGGTCTGCGGCCGCCATCTAGCGGCCGCGACGGGGTTTTTCCCGGCGGCGGCGGCCGGAGGTGCACCCCCACAGCCAGAGGTAGGGCGCTGGGCACCCAGAGCAGGGTGATCCCATCCTAACCCCACATGCACCTGGCCCCTGATAGCATTTCGGTGCTTGTCAGTGAGATGTTGGTCCACAGGTGGGCGAAGATGTGCCGGCACTTTGCCCAAGTGGCCAAGAAAGCCAACAGCATCCTGGTTTGGATCAGAAAGAACGTGGCCAGCAGGAGTAGTGCAGAAATTGTCCCCCTGGACTGGGTACCGATGGGGCCACACCTCAAATACACTGTGTTCAGTTTTGGACCCCTCACTAGAAGAAGGACACTGAGCTACTGGAGAGTGTCCAAAGAAGGGTAACAGAGTTGGTGAAGGGTCTAGAGCACAAGTGTTACAAGGAGCTGCTGAGGGAGCTGGCTTTGTTTAGTGTGGAGAAAAGAAGGCTCAGGGTAGACCTTATTGCTCTCTACAACTACCTGAAAGGAGGTTGTAGCAAGGTGGGTGTTGGTCTCTTCTCCCAAGTAACAAGTGATAGGACAAGAGGAAATGGCCTTAAGTTGTGCCAGGGGTGGTTTAGGTTAGATATTAGGAAAACTTTCTTCACAGGAACAGTTGTCAGTCACTGGAACAGGCTCCCTAGGGAGGTGATGCAATCACCATCCCTGCAAGTGTTGAAGAGACATGGAGATGCTGTGATAAAAGATACAGTATATGGTGACTTGGCAGTGGCAGGTTAATGGTTGGACTTGATCATCTTAAAGGTCTCTTCCAACCAAAACAATTCTGATTCTATGACTTCACCTACCACATGTAAAGACTTACTACTTTGTAAACATGCATAGTTAACTTCAGTACCTAAAGTGCATGGAGAATTAAGTGGTATCAGTGTTGCATCCACCATATTCACTCCAGTATTTCCAGTATATTCAAACCAAAGCTTCTGCAACCTGCACCTTAAAAATCATCATCATATGGATCTTTAGCTTTAAATTATTAATGCAGATACATTTGGAGGTTTTGTTTGTCCTGTGAGTCTTAGAGCATTTTAGAGATGCCTTGAAAAGTCTGAAACCTAATGAGATAATCTGTGGTGATTGCAGAACTCCCAAACTTGTCTATTGGTGTCAGGAAGTTGTTGCAAGCTCTCATTTGTATTTGTAAGTGCTCACAACATACAGGCTCCACTGAAACAGAAGGAACAGCAAATGCTCTCCACTCTCTTCAGTCGAAACTGCACCAGGAGAGGGGGACAAATAAAGGCACCTTTAGGAATGCAACCCTAGTTAATTACTGTGGCAGCATTTAGTGCCACAAGACAGGGAATGCAGTAGGAGAAAGGAAAGCAGTAACACAGAGGCAAAGTCTGCTCTCTAAGCTATTGCCAGTTCAAGAAGTGGCAGTCCAGGAAAGTATGCTAAGACTTACTCAGCAAAGTTAGTTCCTTAACTTGTTCTGGGGCAAAAAAATCAGTAAAGGTAGACAGGGTTAAATGTACATAAGGGGCTGCTTAGCCTAGTAAATCCTTTACAGGGAACTGATGGCTGATAAAATAAGCATAGCCAACACAGCATGCTGGGGAGAAGAGAGACATTAAAATAGCAGTATTGTTTTCATTCCTCCCCCAGATTAGTGGCTAAAAATACCACCACCCCTCAATGGTAAAAGCAGAATGTGCATAAAGCAAGGATAATGGTTTACAAAATGTACTGTGTTCCTTCTGACAAACAGTTTAATTCCCAGCAAATGCAGAAGACAGTCTGTCTTTAGGTGGCAGAGCTAGCTGTGGTCATTTAGTGTCTTTGTCTAAGCAAACTTACTGATGGTACCCAACTCCACTGAAGCAATTCATAACCAGGAAATGCCAAGACAGCAACCAGTAGCATTTTTGCCTAGAGCAACATCTGTGCTGCAAGCTGCTTACTATAATACTAACCAGTACAAATCTGTTGATTTGATAACACAATGTCAAATGGTAAACCTGGATCAGCATTGCAAATACCCAAGATTAAGCATTTCTGAGTCAAAGCCTTCAACTCCATTAAGAAAAGAAATAGGCCTTGGTTCTAATCTTGGTATAGTGGTGGTAGTGTAGAGTTCCTTTCTGATTTCACAAACATTACATCATCTTTATTAAATGGGAACTAAGATGACTGAGGTATGTCACCCTGAGTTCTTATTCCACAGCCACAGTTGTCTTAGTTCATTTTTCTACCAAGTCACTAAGACTGGAGATGCACAGAATTCATCATGGCACTGTTGCCTTGGAAAGGAAACCTCTTGTAAGCTGAATACCTTGGAAAAACACCCCCCCATCTGCAGGCTAACTCAAGGAGAAATGCTGAACAAAGGCTAGTAAACATGTCAAGACAAAACAATTACACTTCAAGAGGAATTTTATTGCTAAGGGTATTTTGCTATAAATTAATCATGAGAATGAGGACATAGAATAAAAGCAGCATTTAAGGTAGAGTGCACAAGAAGGTGAAGGATCAGGGGAGGGGAGGAAACATTCACTGCATGCTATCCTCCATGACTTACACACATCTATCTTAGCCATAGCATGAGGAGGAAAAGCCACAAACACATCTGAGGAACACAAGTGTGAATATTTTCCTCTACTCAACTTGCTTAGCTGGCTTCATCACCTGAAGAACAGCAATCTCCACTGAAGGACAAACAAAATGAAGCCTGTACTGTGTGACATTTAGGGTAGCTCTATCTAGACACAGCTCAGAATGTGCTTCAGCACTAGAAAGGATGTGTCTTTGCCAAAAGTCAGTGCAGTTGCTCTGAGTGTGCAGTGCAGTTCCCACCCCCTACTCTCTAGTTCAGGAGCCTTTACCCAGTCACTAGAAGAAGCTGGCTCCCTAGACTCTCACATTCAAGCAAAAGAAGCCACTATCTATGTTTTCACATATTACTAAGGTTTTGGGGAGAGAGACCTGGTTGATCTCTTTAATGTGGTCAGACATTTCTACCTCACTCTCTGGAAGCCTGGCTCTGTCTAGATGCCCATAACTGAGAACCCCAAAGTACTGGTGGTGACAGATAAGCATATAGGCTCATGACTTCTGTAAGCACTGACATTTAACTCTGAATGGGCATTAACTGCTACACAACAGATTTAATCATCCTTAACTGAGACTATACACTGCAAAAAACCAGTGGCAGTGGAGTGCCTGTGGACCTCCCAGAGCTTTAGGGAGGTCAAATATTGGACCCCAGGTAGGAAAGTGTGTGTTTAGGTGCTATGCAGGTAGAGATGGAATTGCAGCATCATGAATAGCACCATTCAGAATCAAACACCTGTTTAGGACTCATTTTAATCTGGTTTGAAAATGATCTTGCCACACCCACTGCCTCTTCCCATCACCTCTCTGCAGAAGCTGGCATGGCAGCCCTACTCAGCCCTGAAATCCACTCAGGCCCTGCTCTTTCAGCTTACACCAGCATCAATACAAGCTGTGAAATACTGGGCAGAGAAAGGCTATTGAGTCATGCATGACTATGTCTCTAGCTGGACACTGACAGAAATATGTCCAAACCTTCCCTCTGTCCCTGAGCAACAGGAGGTAGAGCCATGTCTTCAGGAAGCAAGTCTGTGAGCTTTAACAACCAGTGTATTGAAGTGGCTGTCCCCATGCTGCTGCTTTGTGCACCAAGACATTTTCACTCCTGTTTCTGCAGTGAGATCAGAAAGGCTTACAAGCACCTGCAGTAAGGTAACTGCTCTCTTGAGTTGATGCTCTAACAACACAGTTTTGTCCATTTCCTTTCTACCTTCTAAATGCTTATGGTACTGGGATAGGAAAGTAGCTTATGACTGTTCTATAAAAGCAGCCTACTGTTACCAAGATGGAACTAGAAGCTTTAGCTTCAGTTAGGGGGAAGGTTATTTTTTTAATGGAGCATTACTTCCATTTGAACTTTTAAAAAGATCATTTCTTGCTTTGAATTCAACCCAGGAATGTTTTGCAATCAGCAGACTCTTTATCTTACATACTTCCCTTGAAGAAACCAGGGATCTAGATAGATATTTCCTGAAAGTGCAAGAGACATGTTTCCCTGCTTGATCAAAACCTCCCCAAAAAGCATCCCACACAATAAAACTCTGAGCTGAACATGAACTTCTAGCTGATTCACTTTGTGTCATTCTTTCACCATTATTATGAAATTCAAAGGAAATCACAATGATGTTCAATTGTTTTATTCTCCCCCAACCCTTCCAAGCTAAATGTCACACAGGGAGAAGAGAAGATGGAAGCATTCTGCAGACTTACTTAGATTGCAAAGCACAAACTAAACAACAGTGTAGACCTGTAATCAGCTTGCAGGTTAGCTCAAGGCTTAGAAGGGGTAGAAATGTTTGTTCACTTCAGTTCCAAACAGTCACCATCTCTTTCTGACCTCTAAGAGAATTACAGCAGTGTACTCCAATTTCTTTGGGTTTGGACTAGCAAGAGGAAACTTTTGCTTTAATCCTCTGTTGAACTTCCAGCCAGTCCTTTCAGTACATGCCACTGGCAGGGCACAGGCAGCTTGTTTTAATCAGGGAAAGGACATGGATGCACATTGTGTACTGCTCCAAAACAAAGTTGCTTGAAAGAAGTTTACATTCCCTGGATTAGGGCCACTGGCAGTACTGCAGCCAAGATGACATCTGTCTGTTCCTTTCCAATGATTTCCATTTGGTTGGTTGGTCCTAAGGCTCATAAAAGCTTAGTGCTTCACCTGGCTGCTACCCAAACTCTTGTCCAAGACCTCTCTATTGCTTAAATATGTGGGATAGAGGCAAGACAGCCTTAAGATGAAATTAAAAAGGTTGGGGCTTGATCTAAATTTCTATAGGTGCAAGTTCTTCTCTATTTTCATCTTTCCTGAGATACCTGAAACCCCATGAACCTTAAGGAAATGAACCTGCTTCTGAATGAAAGCATAAGAAATACTTAACAGATTAAAAGAGTATGAATACAGGAAGCTGAAAGTGGAAGTATAAAAATAAGTCCTCTTACTGTAAAGAATTCAGGCACCTTGCCTCTTCTACTTGAATAAGAAAGCACATGAGTTTCTTCAGAGCTTTCTCTCCTCTGCCAAGCACAGCTCAGCATGGATTAGAATACGATAAGGTAATAGGCCACAACAATTGCACTCCAGGTTCCAGTCCATTGCAGGAGCACATTCTGTTAAGGAACCAGATACACAAGCAAAGCCAGGCAGGCTCCTTGGAGTGTTATCCTTAAAAAGCCACAGAAGGGAGAGGGCTGAATGTGAGGAGGAAATGTGCATAGAACAAACCCAGGCTCAGCTGCGCTCGAAACCAAGTTGCAAATATTGAACCTGGTTCAGGAAACCTTGGAGGCTAAGAAGCAGACATTCTATCCTAGCTGTGGCAAGGCAGATGATTCCAAAGAGCCTGTGTGCAAGGTCTACTTGTGCTGTTCATCTCTCCCTCCTTGACTAATACTGCCTGCAGAGGGGTTCCACTAGGCCAGTTAGTTCCCCTCCTGCAGCCTCTGCAGAGCAATAGCAGTAATGAGCAGACACATTAGACAATGGCCTCTTCCTTAGCAATGCAGTTGGTACAGTATCTGAGGTGACTGTTCTACAGACAAGGAAGACCACTTGCAAAGCTAAAGGTCCATTACTTCCATCTGAGCAGAGAAGAGTGATTCAGGATCAAGAGGGAGGTGGAACAACAAACATTGGTCTATCTTGCCACCGGTCATTCACGTTTCTGGGAGAATAAAACAACTGAGGAGTGCTGCCTGCATCTTAGCAGTTTGCTTATAGGTTCTCAAAGAGAACTTCACCTGGATGGTGTGAGCCAGGCATGGGACTCCATCTGAGAAAATACACTACCATCTGCAGGCGAGTCTGAACACAAAATACATTCTCAAGCACGGCAGACTATGTAATGAGAAGGAGTTTCTGCTGAGCTAGATGTTTGTCCAGGGAATATTTAGAAGCCAGTAGTACATACATATTAATGCAGGACTCTTGTAAATCTCCTATTTGGACCAGATATCAGACCCTCTCCAAACATACATTGTTGTCGACAGTGTTTCCAGTAACAGTCTGTTGACATAGCTAGTGACTGCTACCACGTGACATTGGTGCTCATATTGATCCTCATCAGTACAAATCCTTTATAACTCCAAATATCATAACAGAATTCAAAAGCAGCACATGCCATCTCCAACCACCTAACTAAAGGATGCCTTTAAACCCTCCTTAAGACAGTTAAGAATCAGTTATTAAGATGTCACTACTGAAAAACAACTATTGCATTTCTTAAAGTTGAACAGTAAATAACATTGCCAACATATTATTGCACACAATAAAGGTTTTGGGAACTACAAAGGTAAGGAAGGAGTAATCTAGAAAACCCAGAATAATGATCCCAGAGCCATTCCAGTTGCTGCTCCAGCAAGCATGCCCAGGGCAAGGTCTCTGTCGCTGTCACGGTAGCGCTCACGGATGATGACATGGTTTGCAGGGGGTTGGCCATAAGGTCCTAGGCAGTAAGAGATTGTTAGGAGGAGGACAAAAGAAATGTGTATCTTAATACCACATGTTGCAATTTCCCATTCTCTCACCCTTTTTCCTTCCCCTAAACCCTAAGACAATGTCAGCTACAAAGGTAGAATATACCTCTCTGCTTTGGGTTCAGCCTAGCAACACTTCTAGCCTTGTAAGAGGTTAAATATCTGGGAGAAAAGCTCATCACAAATGTAAGATTGAACATTGTTCTGCACTTGTATTAGCAAAGAACTATGAATTACTTGCATAATTCTATCAAACATTTAGTGGTAAAAATTTATTCAGCCTTGAAGTTAAGGCAAATAGTGTAGTTCCTGCTCAAAAAGTGTCTTAAGGCCAGTGGTTTGTCACTGATATCTGTGTATCAGTACTCTGCAATTACAGCCTACTCCTTCCATTCAGCCTTCACATCCAGGGCTGATCTGTTGTGTGGTGACAGCTGCTATGTTTCTTTGCAGATGAAGACTGGCCCAGTAGTAAGGAATTAACTTAAGACTCAAGAAATCACCAGCTGACCCATGCTCTGCAACAGACTTGTAAAAGCTCTACCTGTCATGTTTTGTGGCTTAGCTCCTACCTGCAAAGCAAACACAATAGCACTGCTTTCCCTTCCAGACACTGCAGGAAGATTCAATAGACTTGAAGATGCTGCAATGTTTTTTGTAACAGATGCTGAAGTAATCCAGCTAATGCAACTGGAAGAGGCTGTTGCTGATTCCCAAGAGGTGTGACTGGGAACCTCATGAGAATGAACTTGTCCATTCAGAGAATCAGTAATGAAGCCTAAAGTGCAGGGGCTAGGCTAGTTGCTAGGGGTGGACTTGAGCCCTAAGATTTAGTTGCAGTAACCCTACAGAAGGAAAAGATTGAGGTTTGGTTATTATGCCCAACCTATGCTCAGTTAGTATCTTAACCCACTGGTCTTGCAAACTGTTCAGGAGAGCTACTCTTTAATGCTGCAGTTTTATCATACAAGTTTCTGAGGCTTGATTACCATTTTTAATTGGGACATTCCACAAGCTGCTGCTTTTTAACTGCTGAGAACCAACAGAACCCACCATCCTCTGTGTTTGCATGGGTATGATCTGTATCTTAGGGCTTCAGTTCTGTAGGATTGAGCCTCTCTAAGTAAAGTTAATCCTAAATTATGGTAACTAAGATTGAAAGCACACCCTAAAATTTTACTCCCTTTCCTCTATTATTGGGATTGAAAGCTATATGAATGTGAACAGAGCAATAGAAGACTTCATAAGGCTGAATGTGCCTCACAGCAGTTCCAGCTTGTGGGGAAGAAATGATTTACCTTTGAAACTTGTATTTCTTTCTGAAGTCAGAGCTGAACATCAGTGTTGAAATAATTAAGCTAGGTGTAGGAGTAACAGCTGAATTAAAAGCTCCTTTAATGCCCAACATGGAGTACTAAATCAATCTTGTTCTGGCTATTCTATCTTTCCTTAGAAAACATGCTGCTTAGTGTAGTTAGAGGGTTCTGTGCCCTTTAAAGAGAGTTTATGAAGTCATTTAAATATGTTGGGATCACATTGGAAAGTTTAAATCACTAAATACAAATTTCCCTGCATTTGCTTTGTTGTGAAAGGGTAAGCTGGTTCCACTTGCAGGTCAGGTTTCTTTCTATCACTCTGTGCAGGAGTGGTGAGTGAGAAAGGATGGTGATTAACAGAATTCAAGTCAGAAAAGCTGCCTCAAATAGCTTCTATAGGAAGGTGAAAGATATGGCTGCTACTGATTACCTTGGTATGGATACTGGTAGGGAACAGCATAAGCTTGTCCATTGGAGGCATAGTAGACTTGAGGAGCAGCAGGAGGATATGCACCATTGTACTGATCATAGCCATAGCCATAAACCTGATGAAATTAAAAATGTCAGTTAACAAAACAGTCTCTGCACTGTATCCAGTGAAGCACCCTGTTCAGTTCTCCCTCTTTCCTAATGCTTTCCTAAGTGTAAAGTATCCAGCCTGTACTGACACAGTCTCTCCACTGCCTGGAAAGGATTCAGAACATCTGCTTGAAAAAAATGAGCATTACCAGCTGCTTCTTCCTGCTCTCTGAAGAGCTCAGAAGTAGCAGGTACACAGCAGCTGATCCCAGGAAACTCCTACCAACTTTCCTCTAGCACACTGCAAGTGAATGTCAGATTTAAGACAAAGGCTCTGTAGCTGCATGTTTTGGAAGCAATTTTGTTCTCCAAAATCAGATGTCTGCTGCTAGCCCTAATACAGCATCCAGTACCACAGCTAAGTAGCTGTAATTAACAATTATTGAATTATTAAACCATTATTAACAATTATTTCTAAGAGTGAGGGGCTGGAGCAGTGCACCTGTAGTGCACCAAGTAATACCACCCCAAATTAACTCTTTGTGTATCACTTCACATCAGCCAGAACATCCAGAAATCCCCAGTGGATACTGCTTCAGCCTCAGTGCTGCTCCTTCTCCACTGCAGAAGAAGTGTGCACCCAGCAGCCAGAGTTAATTGTGTTGCTATGACATCTTGGATACAACAAAATCTTTCCATGTTACAAGTGACAGCTCCAGTCATTAAATCCTATTTTTATAACTCCTGATTTTATATCCTTCCAGTGCTTGCACAATGAGAAAGTTAAAAGCTGCATGGCCAATGTTTTTAGAGATTAGCCAAGTAACTTCTGCCCTGTAGGAAGCTTGATTTTCCAAGTTCACTGAGCAGCCATCCTTTGGTGCACATCCCAACCAAAACTGCCTCATCCCTTTCCAAGGAAATCCATTTCAAACAGGAGTGACAATAGATTTTTAGTGCCTCACTCTCACCCTCCTTTTGTACAAGCTTTAAAGCTGGATCTAGCAGTGAAACACAGCACTTTGGGAGTACAGGTTGAGTGCTGGAAGAATATCCACTTCTGCTACCTCACTTATTGTCATGCTTCCCAAGTGCAACTCTTACCTCAGGTGAAGGTGTGGCATAAGCTGTGTAGGGAGGAGGGGCTGAAGAGATGGCTGTCTCATCATACATCACATCAGAGCCCACATAGCCCTAAACACCAGGGAAAAGTAGCAGTTATCACCATTTCCTACAGCCAGCCAGTGAGAGTAGTGCAAGGATTACACTGACCCCAAAAAAGGAGCAACCTTCAGACATGCTGCATGTTAAGAACACAGGGAGCACCTTAGAAAGCACTGCAAAATGAAACTACTTGGAGAGCAGGCCTGGGAGAATACAAATGCCTGATCAACCACAGAAGGCTCTTTCTGGCTGTGAGGAGACTTTAAAAGCACAACACAGTAAGAGAAGTTTAACTGGAGGGATTTGAGGGGCTTGGTTGTTTTTAGGGAGTTACTTAGCCACCATTACAAATACCACTTAGAATTTGGGTTGGTTTTGAAGGCAGCCATGAGGCAAAGGTGACAACTTACTTGACTCCATCTACCAGGAGAATTAAGAGTTGTTCCAGTAGCCTGGTATTTTTGCCCCTAATACCAGAACTCTGCAGTGATGCTCTTAGTGCCCTATTCCAAGACAAAAAGTTTCCTTTTTTTTAATTTAGAAGTGAATGCTTTAATAGCTCAATAAAGAATGATCCTATTGTCTCTTGTCCCTGGACTGTAGAAAGACTTCAGGGCATACTATGGCCATTTCCCAGGCCAAAGTTGCTTGAAACATACTGTTGAAAGCTCTAAATGAAGAGGCAGGTAAAGAAAAAGTCCACCAAATGCTCACATCTTAGCAGTAACTGTATTCTGTTCTGCTACAGGACATCTGACACAAGCCTGCAAACATCTGTAAATGACAGTTCTCAAAGCTAGGGTGCTCACCCTGCTATTCCTGTAAAGTTATGAGGCACTGCTGGATGCTTGGTATTTCTGAAAGCTGTGTCAGGCACTTACAGATGGGACTCAAACCCAGTCACCTGGAGACCTCTGATAGCTTTGGAAAGTGCTGATTTATGATACTACATGTGCAGAGAGCTACCTGCCCTACTTTCAGTAGCAGGGAACTGTCTTGGCTCACAAAGGGGACAGATACACTGGCAAGTTTTGAAGGCCAGGGCTGGGAGCTGAGTGTTAAAGACATGAAAAGCAGCAGCTCCTAATTCCTGAAACTAGGAGTCACTGTCTCACACATAAGCAAGATAAAACCCCTAAAACTAGAGCAGACAGACCATGAGGGTTGTGTCCTCTGCTTGAGGACAATTCCTTCACTTCCCATTTACCACTGTGAAGCAGCACAGCATGGCTGCAGTCAGAGGCTATTGTGTCCAGTGTAGTTTGGCAGTGACAAGTGTTTGCTTTGAGTACCTACAGATCTAAGTTATATCATGTGACAGATGCCTCAGTACAGTGGCAATGTTAATGTGACTGATCCAAGACTGAGCTACTGCTACAGAACCTAGTGTTTCCACATGAAACAAACATCTCAGGTTGGTTTAGGCTAGCTATCTAAGGAAAGCTAGTTCTGAAGAGTACTCTGGAAGGTAGGCTGGAGGGAAAATAAACAAACAATACCCACAAATGGATGGATGTAGTTCCCCAAAGATACAGTTCTCCAGAGAATTCCAAGACTCACAGAGAGGCTTTTATGATTCCTGACTTTTTCACTCTCCACAGCTAGCTTGCTGATGCAGAGGTAATACACTCCTTCTTGGCATGCCTGCACTCCCCTCTCTCAAAGCACCTCTTGCTCCTCCCCTACTCCCTCCTGCAAAGCATTCCCTAATGTGATGGATCTACACTAACAAACAGCTGCTTTGCAGTAAGCTTCCTCTGGCACTGCACCTGCTAGGTGGGGCAAAGGGTATTTTTACTAATTGTAGATTTTATTTTTCTCCCACTGCCTCAGTGCCCACTTGCCTTACAGGCCAGCTTCTCAAACATTCACTTCCACCCAGAGAAATCATTCCCTGAATCATTCACTTCCAGTCAGTATGTATTTGCCCTGATTTGGCTGGAAAGATGACATGTGTTTGTGATCCAAGAAGTTCCTTCTCTCATATCCCCACCCAAAAGCCTTACCATCATGGTCATGATCCTGCTTTTCTCTAGCAAAGAATGGAACATGATTTCAGCAGTAAACTGCTGGACTACACATAACATTGATGTGCTGTTTCTCTATCAGTATAAAGTGTAGGTAGCACACTTACTGTGTTTGTCCTGGCATCCTGGAGAGCAATTTTCCATGCCCTGCAAAAAAACCCAAAACACTGTTTAGTGGAACACTGATAAAAATTAATGCCACTTTTTAGGAGTAAGGAAAAAACAAGGCTACCAACTAGAGGTACTGCAGGAGCAGAGTTTAACATACTGCACTCGTCAAAGCCTAATCATCCACTAAAATCAATGCATAAAGGTGTTACACCAAGATTAAGGAAGTTTCTCAGCAGAGCTGAGAAGGAACGAGGAGGAATATGAGACGGAACAGATGTGATTTGAAGGTCCCTGCTGCAAGCATAACAGCTAGGTAATATGCAGGCATACTTAAGACAAGGTATTAGATAAGAGATGCACCAGGGAAATTGTATCTCCTGCCTGGACAGTTGTATCTTTGCTGGCTAGAGAGTGTGGATCTTGACACTGTTGACAGTTGGAACAGAAGGTATATACACTTCACACAGACACTCTGATGCCATATGGCTGGGAGCATGCTCAATGCACCACACACACTTGGCAAACCCTGATGATAGAAGTTATCTAACTGTATGCAGCCAAGTGCAGTTGAGAGTTCACAGGAATGGAGTATTTTTCCTTTCACCACCAACTGGGGTGTCTTTGGACTATGCAGGGTCATGTACTACTTGAAGAATGGGAAAAGTGAAAAAAACCTGTTCAGCAAGTCTTGTATTAACCATAATAGTAAGATTCTTTTATTTCTCCTCACCCTCCACTGTTGTCAGTGACTTAACTGGGAGTTGTTTTGCCTGAGCAAGGCGACTTCTTACAGGAGAGCTATGTTTTTTGTCACTGACAGCTTGTCATTACTTGCTTGAAAACTTTCTTTAAAAAGTGCCTTTGAAAGTCTGAAGGAAGGACAATAATTAGGAGAGGGAGAAAAAGAAAGGTAAAAGAGGAAGAGACAGCAAACCCAATATTCTCTAGCAGACTTACAGGCAGTCATCTGCACTCTCTGCACAGAGGTTGACTGTCTTCCCATCACGGCAAACAATCTGCAGCAAACAGTCTCTCTGCTTCCCCTCTGGAGGCTGGAAATCTGAGTCAGAAAAAGGAGATGAGTTATAAAATATATATAACCACATTTACAAGAAGGTAGAGAGTTTATGCAGGGAGATAGTTAAGTCTGGACAAAATAAACTAGGGCCAGTTGTAGCTGCTTTCCATAGCATCAGAACAAACTACAGAAAGCAAGAACCTGTTCTTGATCTTTAGAGTGTCCTGAAAGAAGTGGCTCTGATCATTATTCCTAAGGAATGCAACTGTCTTGCAGCAGAAGCAATCCATACTTGGAGAATAACACTTGTGTCCTTCACTTCTGTCAACATCAAGTAGAGAACTAACAAATGCTAGAACTGAAGTCAGTAATACTTGAAAAAAAACCTGCTGAGGTTTCCCATTTCTAGTCTTGCCTCTCACTCCAACCAGAAGTATAATTACACCACTACCACTATAATCAGACACAGAAGTCTACTGAGAACATCCCATTCTCAAGTGCAGGGCTGCCACCTGCCTGTACGGTACACTGTCCTCACTGAGTTTTAAAAGGAAGTATCAGGGGTCTGGAAAACAGGCCTTATGAGGAGAGGCTTAGGGAGCTGGGCTTGTTTAGCCTGGAGAAGAGGAGGCTGAGGGGAGACCTTATTGCTCTCTTCAGCTACTTGAAAGGCCATTCTAGGGAGGCAGGTGTTGGCCTCTTCTCCCTTGTGACTAGTGACAGGACTAGAGGGAATGGGCTTAAGCTGAGCCAGGGTAGGTTTAGATTAGATATTAGGAAGAATTTCTTTCCTGAAAGAGTGGTAAGATATTGGAACAGGCTGCCCAGGGAGGTGGTGGAGTCACCATCCCTGGAGGTTTTTAAGAAGAGGACAGATGTGTTTCTTCAGGGGATGATTTAGGGGTAAGAGTAGTGTAGGGCTATCGGTTGGACTAGATGATCTTGAGGGTCCTTTCCAACCCTAATGATTCTGTGATCTGTGTGATCTGTATCAAACTCTAACCTAATCTACCCCATGCTGATAGCACACCCTGGTTATCTATAAGGGAACTTTGTAGTAGTCGTTTTTAACAGCAATGAAGTTGCACACTTCTTGGACATGTTTCCTTCTGCAGTAGTGTTATAAGTGGTATGCTGGGCAGGCACTGAGGTGGTAAAGGTGCTAAAGCTTTTGTTCTCACCTCGACATTCATTGCCCACTCGGAGGTTGATGCAGTGGATCCTCATGTGGATCTTATCTTCCAGATCGTGGCGATTCTGGTCATCATAGAATATTAAGCGGCCATCAGACCACAGATCAAACCAGTTCTTCTTCCAGCGCCGTAAAATAGTACCTTACAAAGCAGACAGTCACTTTGGAGGGCATAGTTTGGAAAGTATTTGTGTCCTAGAATGTCCAGACATTCTGAGGTGCCAAACATACTCCTGTACTACACATCCCCACTTCAGAATGTTACAGAATCAGGTTCTGTTTTTTATCTAGTACTCAAAGTCACAACTGGGTTTATTTTAAGAGCATAACCTGGTGCTTTAGTTCTACCTTTCTAGTTCTGCTAGAAGCAGCAGGGGGCATGACTAATTGAAGACATTAGGTTAAGGTGTCAGGTAAAGTTTCCAAGTCTCCACTTATACAGCACTAATTACAGAGCAGCATCTGAAGCTGAATGCCACCCAGACACCACAGATATGGTATTTCCTGTTCCCTACTGGTATACCCAAAAGTTCACATGGAAATGCTGTCATGACAGGTCATTTTGTGAAGTGTGCCCTCAACAAAAAACAACCCACAGAGCTAAAGGCTTAAGAAAGACCTGGGAAATCACTAAGTTGCTCTAATGTTTTTGAAGTGGGACACAGTGGGGACACAGTGAGGTGAAAGAGCCATGACTTACTTTGCCGGAGCAGCCAGCCGCTCTTCACAAATGCCATTGTTGCTTAATCTGGTGGAGGGAAAGGGAAGGGGAGGGAGAGGAAAACAGTCTTCAGTATTTCACAGTAATATGTTAGAAAGAGGCATCTCATGGTATCATTTCATAGTTTGTAGCTAGTACTGCAGAGACAAAGCAGATCTCAGCTGAAGAAACTTTGTAAGGCACAACTGGTATTATAGGAGTTAACAAATGGAACAAATGTGCAATTGCAGCAATCTGATGTGACTAGCAGACTCTCCTTCTAAGTTCAGCTGGAAAACTCACAAGCTTCCCCTCTTGCAGCATGGGGAAGAGGCAGACTGGAGTGATTGCTCCCTGACTCATCACCAGTTCTCTTCAAAGTTGTTCCTGTGACATGCATGTGCTTCCTGTATTCTGTAGAGGCATTCTCAAGTTACTAAGCACCGTCACTTCTTCCTCATCTCCCATTCTCTACTCTTCTGGTTTTTAACTCATTGGCTCAAAGGCCAGCCAAAACAAAAGCTGAAACAGTTCAATCTTTAACAGGAAGGAGAAAGCTGGTTTTATGACTTGTATTTCCTCCAGATAGCTTCCTCCAAGATGAATTGAAATAAGCAGAAGTTAAGCCCATAAAGTGAGATTCTTGTTTCTCCTCAGCCTTTTAAATGAAGCTTGAAATGGCATGGGAAGGACTCTGCATTAAATTCAAGTTATCACACAAGACATTCACTTGGCCATTCACTGCACTCCCATTTTATGAGCATGCTAAAGAAAAGAGATCAAGCATAGGATATATTGGAGGATGAGTATTTATTTTATAGCATAATGGTGTTCTGACTGTTGTTCTAAATGGATTAATAAAACCACAACTAGCTGGCTGCAATTGAACAGGAAAAGCAAGAACAGAAGCATTTTAAGCCTCCCTTGAGAAGGATGCCTTTTTTAGAAATTATTTGTAGGGCTTGTAAGCCTGTATGAGAGTCAAAGGCTTAAACCTATCAGGTAACATTCTACTTGTCTCAGCATAAGCAGGGGGGGTGGGGAAAGGTGGCATTGTAGATTTGATAGAGAAACTCCTCCTAGACAAGGAAAGTGTTTAAAGCTGAGGGAGGAGAGAGAAAGAGAAGAGACTTTCCCTATCTTCTAATAAAACACAAAGTTAGCAAGCATCCACTTTATTTTCTGGTAGATGTATAAATGCCATGTACTGAATATTACTTGTAGCTGTGTCTTCTTCACAGTCCTGGGCAAATACTATAGCACACAAATAAAGACTATAGCCAGGAGGATTTCATATTGAGGAATGCCACATCCAGCACAGGCTTGGGTGTGATGGTGAGAATCACCTGCAGGTAGAGTTTAAACTCCAAGATAAACCTCTTAGTCCTCACTTTTGTACAAGCACAGTGAGAAAACAAATCCTTAGCTGCCAGCTCACCGAAGGGGAGTGTCAAACTCCCATTCTGCCTTACTCCTGGTCACCCAGTCCTGCTTTGAGATCTAAGCATGCTGTTGTCACCTGAACAGAGAGGGAACTTCAGAAATAGAGTCCAAATTTTTCCTCCAAAGTAACAAAGTGGTACAAAGGACCTGAGCCTCATTCTCCAACCACCCCAGTATATGCTCCTCTCCCCCCTAGATTCTCCTTTACAAGGAAGTAGCCTTCTTGATCTTCCTGTTCACAGGAATGGATCTCTCTAGTGGTGCTTGCTTTTCTTCCAGTTTGCCCACTAAGGTGAAATCACTGCATAGTTCCAGAGGCTTTTAATAGTAGAAGAGCCAAAAAGGAACTTGCACGAAGTTCAGTTCTGTTCTAAGGGCTAGATTAGGCCACTGAGTATTTGTTGCAGCCTTTAAACCTACTCTGTTACACAATAGCATAATTAGATTTAACTTATAAAGGGGAAGAAACAAAGAATCACAGAATGTTAGGAGTTGGAAAGGACCTTGAAAGATCATCTAGTCCAACCCCCCTGCCAGAGCTGGATTCCCTAGACCAAATGTTTCTATTGACAAATTAAGTTTTGCCTGTGATTACAGCATGGCTCCCAATCAAAGTCTCACATTACAGAATGTCTCACAGCTATCTAGGGCTAAAGCAGCAAAAGAGGCTTCAGAAGCTGTGAAGCACTTTGCATGTAACCTCGGATGCAACAGCTACATTTTCCCAACACAGAATTTAAGTGTCAAAAACTTCAGCTCTGGATAGAGAGCAAGGAATCACACAGAACAGTCTGTCAGCTTTGAAGTAGGAGGTGCAAAACCAATTAGATATTCTTCTCTGGTTCTTTTTAAGTACAAGGACTGACTTGAAGTCCTATACAGTATTCACAATCAACACACATTGTGTTTAAAAGAATATTTGCAGAGCTAGAGGATAGCCTGGCAAGATCAGTTGCAAATGAATCTTATCTGCTTGTTAAACTAGCCCAGTGCAAACCAACATGAAGAATGCAATCTGAATAAAGATAAATCAAGTTATCACTAACCTCAGCAGAAGTTCTTAGAGAGGAACTTCCTGGTTCCTGTATTCTGCAGCCTTAAGTTACTAAGCACCCTCGCTTCTTTCTTATCTCACTTTCTGTACTGTTCTGGTTTTTTATTCACTTGTTCAAAGTCCAACCAAAACAAAAGCTGAAATAGTTTAATCCTAAACACTAAAATGTAAAAGTAGTAGCACCCTAAACTGGACAAAAGGTCCAGTAAATGCAGCAAAGAGGTGGAGCTTCCTGTTCCCTGGAACAGCAGTTCTAACATGTTTTTTTTCCCAGAATATAGAATATCCAACAGTTTGTTCCAGCTCTTTTCCTGTTCTCCAACCCTGTTAGGCTAAACAAACTTCAAAACAAATCAAATGCTTCTACCTGCAGCTTGTAATTCCCAGAGTGATTTTGATTAATGCAGTCAAACTAGGAATGGGTGCCGTTCTGCTTGTCCATCCAGATGGACAGGGCTTAGCCACACGGACAGAGATGGTCCCAGGTGACCAGCAGTGCCCCCTGTCCTCACTGTTACTTGATTCCCAGGACTTCAGGTAGAGAACTAAACAAAGCGCAGAGGAGTGTTCAAGTGTAACCTTGTTTGCCTCCTTCTCTGCCCCTCCCCCTTTGTCAATCAAACTGAGTTTTATCTCAAAGCAGAACGTCCTTCTCTGCCTGGTCTCTGGGAACTTTCTGAGGGCAATTAGCTACGTGAAGGCCTTTTTCTTTTTTCCCCCCATTAAGCTGTGTTTATTTTTTTACTAGCCACTGCCTGGTTTTACTGAGAGAAGTGGCTCTCAGTTCAAAACCTGCCCATAGGTGAAGGACTCAGTGTTCAGGACCACGCGGTTTGGGGAAAGCACCATCCCACCTCTTGCCTCTCCTACCGGGGACAGCTCCACCCGAGCCGCCTCCGGGGGCAGACTGGCCCCTGGCCCCGACTTCCTCCCGAGCTCCTTCCCTCCCCTCCCGCCCGGCTATACCGGTAGGCAGCTCGCCCACAGCTCAGCTCCCCCCGCCCTACCCCCCCGCCAGCCGCTCGCACGCTCCTTCGCACCGCAGAGGCCGCCGAGCCCTGCCCTCAAAGCTCCGTCTCACCCTCCGCGTACCCGGCAGCCAGAAGGGACCGTCCTCCAGCGCTCCCCCTGGGGAGACCCTTCCGGCCCCGGCAGCTGCGGGACT